>PYSP01000094.1:0-117108 GCA_003049395.1 Pseudohalonectria lignicola | reverse complement strand
CCGCCCCCGCCGCCGCCCCCCTGAGGCAGCTGCGTCTGTGACGAGCCCTTGATCGAGCTGTCGAGCATCAGCTTGCGCAGGCTCGAGCGGTGCCGCTTGATGGCGCCCCTGAAGATGGCGTCGACCGTCACGTGCGGCGGCCCGGGCTTGCGCCGGTCCTGCAGGAACAGCACCTCGAGCGTGTTGGGCGCGAGCACCTCCTTGATGAAGCTGATCAGCGCCGCCGACGTCGCGTCCGTGTGGATCCGCTTCAGGTTCAGGTGGTACTGCAGCGGGAAGCAAGATGCCATCGGCTGCCGGCTGTTCCCGCCGCCGCCCATTGATGACGAAGCTATGCCGTACCCCGGATTCACAGGCGTGGGCTGAAACTGCTTCCGGAGGAGCTTCCAGAGTGTCTCGTGCTGCGCGCAGTCCAGCAGAGTCAGGTTCGTCAGCACCGTCCAGTCTATCGCCCTGCTGCACACCTGCATCGACAGCGGTATCCTCTCCAGCTCCAAAGTGTGTAGCTTTAGCTTCCCCTCAAGCCGCTTCCGCATCGCTGATTCTCGTGCTCCCTTGTCTTCCTTCTTCGACGCGCCACTACCTCCCTGGTTTGGTCCTCCCTGTGTCGCGGATGGAGCGCCGTCAACCTCTGGAGTGCCGTTTGCTGTCTGATTCTGTTCCCCGGCTATGCCTCCTCCAGAGTGGCCCGAGGCGTTGGCCAAGCCTTCAGCCGGTCCCGAATTCTGAGCCTCTCCGCCCGTCTGAGTTTGACCCTGGCCAGGAATGTCGTTTCCAACAACAGTATCGTCCCCATTGATAGCCCCCGACCCCTCCGCGCCTGATGGAGCCTTGTCCTTAGACTTGGAACGTCGTCTCCTCCGGATGTCGTAGATGCGCCCGACAAGAGTCCCAAGCACTCCGCCCAATCTGCGGTCCCCGATCTTGCTTGCCCCTGGCCAATGCGCGTCGTGGTCCACCTGCTGCAGGTTCGGACCGTCCCAGGTCTGCACAAAATCCTTGTGCTGGGCCCTCGACGCGATCCCCACTCGCAGCTCCTGAAGCCTGTCCTGTGACCTCTCGACCAGCAGGGCCATCTCGTCCAAATATGCAAGCTCGTCGATATCCAACACGGTCAGGCTGCGAAGAGGAGGCAGGACGCTGAAGGTAGGGTATTCGACGTGGCTGGACGAATAGGGAACCGGATCCCTGGGCTTCGGGTGGGTGGCACTGGCGGGGAGCATGATGCCGATCGCGGTGAGGCTGCTGCCAGCCGGGACAACCGCCTGGTGCTGCGTGCTGACTGGACTCGAAGTAGTGCTCGTGGGTGTCACCGCGGGCTCGCTGTTGTCATGCCACCGAACCCAGACACGCTCCAGGTTGCAGTGGTCGTCCTGGTGGTGGTCTGGCAGGGAGCCGAGCGCCATGAAGATCTCAGCCAGCACTCCTGTCGGCATGTCCCACACAAAGGCCTCCAGGTTGACCATCTTCGCCAAGGCCAGAGCGACCAATGTCCCCAACATCTTCCCGCTCTCTTTGTTGATCATGTACTCGGCAACCCAGTCCGCGGGGCCGTTGCCAAGAGAGAATTTCCTGGTATGGACCGCATAGTTGTTGCCAACCCCATTCAGCGGCGGCCTAGAAGGGCGACCGGGACCTCCTCGGTAGAGCCGCTGCCTGAGCCGGCTGAATGTGCTCCCTAGGCTCAGAGTGGACAGCCCGTATGTAAGGGCGTCGACGCTCTTTGTTTCGGTCGAGGGGATGCTCGAGTCTGGCCATACAATATCAAACCGTGCATATATATGCGGGATGGCCAAGCTGTGCATCGTCGAGTTTGTCAAGGCGAGAGATGTGAGATCGTTCGTGTGCGTGATCTACAGCGAAAAAGTGAGTATGGCAACATCAGCACAGCTGTCAATATTTCCCCCGAAGAGCAGAGAAGCAAAAGAAGGGCGGTGATGCCAGACGGGAGCAGGACCTTTAGGGTCAACAGGTAACCACTACGGAGGGAACGGGCCGAGGTAAGACATAGAAGTTGGGAGCGGGCAAAGAATGGGAGTCCCCCCGACAGCAACAAGAAACTCGGCCCGTCTGAACCCAACCCTGGGCTCAACACAGAGACGGTGGAGATCACCGTTGTTGACAAAGCGTGCCAGCTAAGACCGTGAAAAAAAGGTGGCAAAGCTCATACCTCTTTGACAATCAGTCGCAATATGTCGATGGGCAGCTCCAGCAATGTCAGAGGGCGTTTTCGGTTTGTGGCTCCATCCCCCTCCTTGCCTTTACCCTTGAGCAGCTTGGAGACGGTGGGGCTAGATTGCTCGGGAAAGGGAGGTGCAGCATCATGATCGGCGGAGGCCCCCATTCCTGACGGTCCACTCGCTCCTGCTGCTGCTGATGCGTGCTCCATCTCTCCCGCCTCTGGGGATCCTGTGAAAGACACGGCGTTCTCGTCGAGCTGCATGGGTTGATGGGTGTCTAATATCGACATTACGGAATGTTCCTCGACGAGAGCAAGGAAGGGTGGGCTCGCGGGCTGCAAACCGTTGACTGATGTGTGGGCAGTGGATTATCGGGTTGCGGCGCGGTCCCACGGAGGCGGGAACGACGATGACTCGATAGGGTCAGTGAGGCTCCGTGGAGCTACCGGAGCTTCTTGAGCCGAGGCGACCAGGCTCCAATGCTCATGCTTGGAGGGGCAGAGGGATAACCTTGTCGAGAACAGAAACAAGAGGCCAAGCTACGATGAGGGCAATCACCGTCTAGAGCGACTCAATGCCAAATGATCATACGCAAATTATAGGCCGAGATGTGATGAGCAATACGGGAGAGCTCATATGTGCAAAGTCGGAGAAATCAGAGTAGGTGTAGGTGAGGCTCCAACAACTTGAAAGAGAAGAAAAATAGGTGCGACTGCCCCAATCGCACGGTGCCTGGGCCACGGGGCTGAGAAAGGCAGGGATTCAAACGATTCTGATTCGACAGGCTTTGCGGCCTCAGGCCTTAATCCCCCCACCCCTGTTGCAAACTCTCCGGCCTCTTCCGCCCAATGCCGGCTTCCGGCGGGATCTTGTGCCTAGGGAGATGGTGCAAAAGGCAACCATCGGAATCTTTTGAGCAGGCAACCGCAACGCGTTATAGCTTTGGCATGCCATCCAGGAGACACCCGACGCTCTTATCTGTCCCCCATCAAATCGTGGGGTTAGCAGCACGTATCCGTAGCCTCTGGCCGTCGATTTCCCAGGAGTACGGAGAGGGACGTCGTACTACCTCACGGCCCTATGAACGAAGTCTCTGACACGGCTTCCACGAACACAACCCCATTTCGAATGCTGGCTACGCGGTCTGCATGAAGCCTGCATTTGCCTGTTGAGGTTTTGACATTGTAGGACACCCGACTCACCTTGGGTTGAACATGACCTCTGGGGTGATGTCATAGCGACGGGAGCTGTCGCAAGGCCCTACCTAGCTAGGTCTTCTCCAGCTGTCCTCCACCTTACCAGGTAGCGTCATCGTAGCTGTGGAAGAAGCCTTACCTGGAGGTACTTGCCGCCTACCTACTCCGGACCTGTCTCACATATCGGTGGCAGACTCCAATAAATGGCACATCACGAAATAGGCAGGCGAGCACCAAGCGGCGGAGCGCGGGGTCCCCAATCTGGAACTGGGAACGTGACAAATCTACCACAAGCTGCTTGACAGGCGTGAGGTCGTCACATTATTATTATTTTTCGGGGTTCGGTCCTCCTTACTAGCTGGGCGTGGACCGGCCAGACCAGCAACCCGCATCCATGCCCGCCGCTCTTTCTACCCCACCATTCGACGGTACGCAGCACAAGTGCCTACCTTAGGCTACCTTGCCTAACTTACCTTGGGTTTGGGTACATGACAACAAAACACGTTTGCTTCCCGCTTCTTTCCATCTGAACTCCAACCCAGGCACATCGCCGAATAATAAGCTGTCCTTTTGAGCATGCCACGTTCCTTGTTCATAGGTGGACAATAAATACCTACCTAGTCAGATACATATCCCGGACTCCTTTGTCCATCTGTTGGCTATCTACCGAGGCTGCCGTCTTGACTCCCAGCCACTGTCGCAGACTCAAACAAAACAAACGAAAAGCCAGGGTGGGGGATACCAGCTACGTAACGTCACCAACTCAACTGGATAAATATTCCATCCATCTGTCGCGCGCTCATACTATCGGACCGCATAGACCCACCCCGCAAAACAACCCGATAACACTAGAAACCATGTCCAACTTCGTCCAGGACTTATGGGAGTCCATATTCACCCCGGGCCCCACGCCCTCCCTACTGCTCGCCGCCAACGCCACTTTCGCCGCCCTGCAGGCTATACTCCTCGCCCTACTGATCGCAACCTACAGCATCCACTTCGTGGTCCTCTCCTTCATCTCGGCCGGGCTCTGGTGGGCGATCAACTGGTTCGCGGCTGAGCTGAACGAAGCGCAGCGCAGGGAGGCCGAGGAGAAGGCGCGCACGCAGCGGTCCGCGGCAGCGCGGGCCGCGCCGCTATCGTCGTCAGAGTCGGAGTCGGAGAACGAGACCGAGGTCGAGACCACAACTGTACCTGCGGCAAGGGCAGCGGCAGCGGTAGCGGCGGCAACGACAGCCTCCGGCAGCGGGGAGGTTGAGCCGGTCGAGAGGAAGGGCGAACTGAAGCACCGTGGCACGGCGTCGGGCACGGGCGCGCCAACCACCGCCGCTGAGCATGAGTCGTCGTCCGGGGTCTCGGTCGTCGGGTCCGCCGGCAGCAAGTCCGGGATGAGCACGGAGACGGAAGACGAGTGGGAGAAGGTATCGGAGAGCGAGAGGGAGAAGGATAAATAAAGGGGATGATTAGTAATGTCATATCTGTCTTGTGTTGGCCAGATCTGCTCTGGTTCGGGAGGTATTATGGCGGCGTCATGAAAGGCGCTTGGAGCTGGGAGCTGGCGCGGGAAGATAGAACTGGACGAGCGGACGCCGTTGGGCTTCGTCATTACGTGGCATTTTTATTGCTTTTCTACAGCGGTGATGATCACTTTGGACTTAGAGAGAAGTATTCTTCGTGCTGTAGAGTCCTGCCATGCCCCGTCTACATTGTATATAGCAGGCGCCGCCGCCGATGACTCGGTTGGCTTTGACACAAATAACTCCTTCCCTACCTAGTTTACAGCCGCAGCGGAGATATACCTTCGCCTTTTCTTCGTTGATATGCCCATCAACCACTAGGCCCGACTGCAGATTTCTCTTCCTTCTGAGATCGAAGCCTTCCGAGCCAAACCACTGCTATTGCTCTGGATTTCGGTGTACCTGCAGGGTACTGCGTGGCTCTCCGAACCCGCCCCTGACTTAATACGTCAGTTGAGAAGTACCAGCCAGGTACAGCTCCTCCGCTCGGCTCCATCAAAATTAGGCGCGAATGCACGTGACTTGCAGCTCTTGTGATTTTTTTCGCTGGATAGCTCTCACAGGCGAGGACCTCGTCGCGAAGGCAGCCTCGTCTGGGGTACGAGATATCCACACGAATCACTAAACACCGGAGTACCGCCAACTCAGAGACACCGAAGACGAACCACGAGAAAAACCACAATTCATCCCCCAGCAGTTCATCGCGATCACTTGTCGACATTATGAAGCTCGTCAGGTAAGATTGCCCACCACCTCCAAGACCCTCCTCACACGACACGTGCTGAGCTCGCATCTTTCTTCCCACGCGCAAAAGCTGCAGCAATGCGTTTCGTGCGCCGCCGCCGTGGCAGCAGCAGCAGCAGCTCCACCAACAGCAGCAGTGAGGACTGACGTTCGCCCCCTCTCAATTCGCAGATTTCTCATGAAATGCGCCAACGAGACGGTGACCATTGAACTAAAGAATGGTCAGTCCGACTACCTCCTTTTCCCCCATCCATAGGCGAGCCACGCAGCAAGAAGCAAACCAAGAGGGAAAAGAAGGTTCAAAAACTGACCCGCTCTTTTGACCGCCCGCAATAGGCACGATCGTTCACGGCACGATCGCCTCCGTCTCCCCCCAGATGAACACGGCCCTCCGCAACGTCAAGATGACGCCCAAGGGCCAGGAGCCCGTGCCGCTGGACGCTATGAACATCCGGGGCAGCACGATCCGCTACTTTATCCTCCCGGACAGCCTGCCGCTCGACACCCTGCTCGTCGACGACGCGCCCAAGCCCAAGAACAAGGCGCGCAAGGAGCCAGACCGCGGTGGACGCGGCGGCGGCAGGGGCAGGGGACGCGGCGGCGGTGGCGGCGGCAGGGGTCGCGGCCGTGGGTTCCGGGGCAGGGGTTAGATGGTTCGTTTTGGGGCTCACTTTTTGAATTTTGTCGGGGTGATTATTAGTTCTCCTCTAGGTGACACGGAGGCATGGAAATGCCGGCTGGCACTCTCTAGCTCTCTTCTTCATGGGACCTTCAAGAGAATCCCCCTGGTGGCCAGGCTTAATGGACAAAGCCTCGGCTCTCTATCTCACCCGGTGACGACGAGTCACAGATGATTGATACTCATCCCATGGAGCAAGCTACCCGAGGAGAGAGCGAGCAAAGGAGGCAATGGGGCGAGTGCGGGCGTTAGATAGACGGCCTTGTCCGCCTTCCCCAGCCCTGGAAACCGGAAAAGTGAGGATGCTTGGTGTTGACGTTTGGAGAGTCGGTTCGGCTTTGGGGGTTTCCATCTACTACTATCGCACATGGCGTTGGGCTTTTAAAATGAGAACAGAAAAGTGAAGAAAAGCAGCTTCTTAGGATCATAACTGACCAGCTTCAGTGGCGGCAGCCGTGCGTAGAGCTCTCATTCCGCCATCATTAAGTCCCATCCCTCCATATCCTCACAATGACCAACCTCTCCCATCCAGCCTTCTTCCCACTGTCCCCGACCGTCTCGGCCCTCCACCTCCCCGCACCCAACAGGCCCTCCTCCACGATCTTCCTCTTCACCTCCTCGGGCCGGTTCTGCGCACACATCAGCACATATGCGACCCCCCTCTCGGACAGCATCCCCGGCAGGGCAGCAATGAGGCGGTCTGTCGTCTCCATCCCGTCTCTCCCGCCGGCGTACGACAGCTCCAGGAGGTAAGAATCCCTGGAGAAGGTGTCGTCCCCGTCCCTCTCCCCTGCCTCACTCGCACCCGCACCCGCACCCGCACCCGCCTCCGCAAACTCCCGGCTCGGCATGTCCGGCGTGGGCACGTAGGGCGGGTTGAACAGCAGCACGTCGACCTGCCCGGGCCTGAGGGCGGAGAGCAGATCCGACTGCACGGAGCCGAGGTACAACCCCGTGCTCGCAGCAATCGCACAGCCGCCGCCGCCACCACCTCCCCCTCTTCCTCCTCTTCCTCCTGGCCCCCCAGAACCCTCCCGCTCCTCGGCGACAGCCCTCCGCACCGTCTCGGCCGTGGCCGCGCACGCGAAGCCGTTGACGTCGACCCCGAGGGTGAGCACGGCCGCCTGCGCAGACCCGAAGATGTGGCGCGCATGCGCGGTGGCGAAGGCGACCACGACGCCCGAGCCCGTGCCCACCTCCAGGACGAGCGGGACGCGGCCGCAGCAAGCCCCATCGCCGGACCCCGCGAACCGCGAGCTTAGGAACTCCGCCTCGGCGGGGCTCGACAGCGTGTCCAGGAAGAGGAAGGAGTCCTCCGCCGGCTCGTAGACGCGGCCGTAGTCGACGTGGGAGGTTGACGGGGTGGGGAGCATGGCGGCAGCAGCATTTGTGTGGTTTTGTGCAAGTTGCGCGGCTCGAAATAGATGTATTTTACATGTATATTTTTATGGAATACGCGCGAGGCTTGGCATCGGATGGAGGGGTTGTGGGAACTTTGAATTGCTTCATTTTTTTGGGGACTAAGCTCAGGGTCTGCGCCTGGGAATCCAGAGACTGGGACAAGGATTTAAGAGTCGGGAGGCACGTGATTGGCTGCGTCAAGGCCGCGGATGTCGCCTTTCCATGTCATATATTTTCTGACACGAAAATGCAAAGAATTCTTTAAAGCTGGGTTTATGGGACGAATGGTAGTTGTGAAGACCTGAGCTGCTTTGCTCAACCCCTGGAAGCATTTCTAAGGAGGCATGTAGATAGGTATTCTCCGCCCATTTCTTTACATCCCTCCAACGGAGAGGGCAATGTCACGACGGCATAGCAAGGAGTGAGTGAAGAAGAAAAAACAACGTCATTCGTCAGATCGTTAAACAGAGGTATCACAGTCTCTCACATCACCTCAACCCCAAGGATCCAGACCTCCCTCCTAATCAGTCTNACGACGGCATAGCAAGGAGTGAGTGAAGAAGAAAAAACAACGTCATTCGTCAGATCGTTAAACAGAGGTATCACAGTCTCTCACATCACCTCAACCCCAAGGATCCAGACCTCCCTCCTAATCAGTCTGAATCACTATCCTCGCTCGTCGAGAACCCTCTGAACTCATCCTCTGTACTCGAGTCCAAGACACCAGCGCCGACCTCCGCTTCCCTCCTCTGATCATCATCATCACCGTCGTCATCCTGGTCATCGATGTCAAAGTGCGCGCTGACGTCCCACCTGTCCCCCTTGGCCCTGCGGCTGACATACTTGACGAACCGCAGCGCGCCGCTGTCCCGCTGCACGATGGTCAGCTTGTTCCACGCCGCGGCCTGGAAGAAGAGGATGTTGTCGTCCGCGTCGGGGTCCCTGGCGGACTTGTAGACGGCCGCGTCCTCGGTGCCATCTTCATCGCCCTCAATGTACACCTCCGTGCCGCCGACGTCGTCCTCCTCGTCCTCCTTAGCATCTTCTTGCTCTCTGTCGTCGTCGTCATCCTCCTCGACCGCTTTGGTCTTCCCTTTCCCTTTGATATCCTTCTCCTTGCCGTTAGTCTTTTTCACTGACGTGCTATTCTTCCCCTTCTGCTCTCCCCTCCCCCTAGCCTTGCTGCTGCTACCGCCCTTATACAGAACATCTTCATCCTCATCCTCTTCATCCTCCTCTTCCGCGGCGGCATCGGCATCATCCTCCCCCCACCCGTTAGTCGGCGTGAACCCCAGGTTCAGCTCTAGCCTCGGCTCTCCCCCGTGGCCCATAGCCAGGGTGTAGTCCTCGCCCCTGCGGAACCGGCGTGCGAGGGCGAAGTGCGACCGGATGACGCGACGCGTCGCCATCTGCAGCCAGGCCCGGAACGGGCGGCTGGGGATGAGCGTGTCGATCAGCTCCCTGATGGGTGATGGCTCGCCGTCGTCGCCGTCCGTCGTCCCGTCTCCCGACCGCATGTACAGGAATCGGTGCTTCTGCGGCGGTCTCGCCACCTTCCAGGGGGTCTTCTTCTCGATCTCGACGGTGCCGCCCTCGGGCAGCCCGCTAGCCTCCAGCTTGGTGACGTGCTCGCGCAGCCTGGCCGCGAACTTGGCATTCAGGATGTCCGGCAGGGTGACGCTCATGCTCGAGTCCTCCCCGAAGTACTCCGACACGCGCTCCAGAGTGTCGGGCGTGAGGTAGGTCGGGGAGATGTACCGGAGCAGGAACTCGAAGTCCGACTCGTCGAACTCGAGCAAGCTCTGCGACTCGTCCTCGTCCTCGACGGGGACGCCCACCTCGCGGGGCAGGTCGTGCTGGTCCGGGTCGCCCTTGAGCTGCATCAGGCCGCTGTTCCTGGCCTGGGCCTCCTCGGCGCCCTCGACGTAGCCCTCCTCCCCGAGCTGCGGGATATGGAACCAGCCGCTGATGGCCATGCGTATGCGCCCCCCCTCCCTCGCCAGCTGCGCCTTGCTCTCGGCGTGGTAGACCTCCTCGACGTCGTGGAAGCTCTCCCCCGGCTGCACCGCGAAGAAGCTGAGCTGGTTCCAGGCCGGTGGGATCACCTTGACCACGTCCGGCTCCACCGTCTTGGCCACCGCCCCGTCCCTGCCCGCCTTCTCCGTCACGGGGAAGAGCCGCAGGGCGCCGCCCCACTCGCTCTTCCAGGGCACGTCCGGGTCCACCAGGTACAGGATGTAGCTGACCTTCCTGCTCCCGATCACGTCGTCGTGGCACAGGAGGAAGCACCCCGGCGTATACACGTTGATGGCTATGTCCGTCTTGCGGCCGCTGAGCGGGCCGCAGCCCGTGATGTGGGAGACATAGTTTCTGAACGTCTCCGAATAGACCGCGTCCCGGAGCGAGAGAAGCGAGGGGAGCTTGGCCAGTGCCTCGTCCTCGAGGCCGTCCAGGTTGGCTAGGTCGCCGGACTGGTGGATCTTGTAGATGTCCGTCTCCTTGGGCGTGAAGGAGACGTTGGCACGGATTTCGTCCCGGACTGACCGGAGCAGCTTGTCGTCCACGAGCTCACTAATCACGCTGTGCCTGTAGGGCGTCGACGTCTGGTACTGACTGGTGTATTTATCCAACACCTCCTTGTCGAAGAGCCCGTTGCGGAACCGCTTTTTTGTCTCCTCCTCGCTGAGAGCTGTTGGGTGCGTCGTGTGAAAACGAGGGTGGGGTCAGCCTGGCTGAGGGCGTAAGAGCTCTTACAACTTGGGGATGGGCACTAACCGGTCTTTGACCGTTTCTTCAGAGGCTTCTTTACCACCTGCTCTTGCGTATCGGCTTTTCTTTTCATCGTAACGGTGAAATTGAACGAGCTAGGGGATTTTTGTTTCTCAATTGCTGTTTTTGGGGGTTTAATTGGTTTATAGTAGCTGAGGCGGAAGTTGCTTTGCGATATGGCAATGCTTGTCGGATAGGATCTGACTTTATACAAGGGTTGAGATGCCCCTGCCCCGATTTTCTTTCAGAAAAAAATTGGAGGAAAAAAATTCAGCAAGATAAAGAGAAACCGTGCTGATCTCCCCCCACCAAAACCCTTGCCTCAACAGTCAATATCAGGCCACCGAATGTCCGACGTCGTCCAACCGCCAGGCTCGTCCAGTGAGCAAGTCGTCCTATGGCTGCAGTTTCTGGAGCGCTCTGCATTGTATTCCGACCCCACCGCCCACCGATTTGAAGAGGTTCCCGTCTGTTGACGACACACAGAGCATTGTGAAAGGGTGTGAATCTGACAATGAGGGCCAATAGGCGGCCACCTGCGCTCCTGTCATCCTGTATCCAGCTATTACAGGCCGCCAACTTGCGTCTTTGCATAACCGATCAAGCGCTGGAGCCAGCGTCGCAGAAACCGCAGAGAAAACGCCGCAAAGGGCCATGTACATACCAATGCGCCTCCCAGGTGGCCATTCAAAGGAGAGCGGTTGCTTCCAGCCTGCTGCTCGTGTTGCTGTATTTAGGTGGATATAGCATTCATGCGATATGTCATTAGGCGCCGGTGGCATCCCAGAACACCCACCAGCGCCCCCAATGGAGGCTCAGTTGAGGCCCCTGTTTAGGCCTCCTGAGGTCCCCAGATCGCATCATTTCGGGCCGCACCATGACCCTTCAACGACCAGTAGGTTGGTCAGTGGTTACAACTTGGTAGCGATGATTATCGAGCCGTCGGTGTTATCTAGCCAGGTATCTCAGTAACGCGAGACTGTTTCGTTTCAACCCAACATTCTGAGCTTGCACGACAGGCCCCTCCCTATAAGTCCCCATAAAGGCGCCGAAGTGGGAATGAGACACATCGTCCTGTCCAACGAGAATTCTCCCATGGCGCCCTTTGTTAGGACCGATGCCCGGAGCGATCACAGCCGCCCGTGTTCTCAAACCCCATAGGCTAGATGCCATGTCTACATGGTGCCTAGCTCTGTCGATTCGCCCCTGAGCCTTCGATGCTGTGAAATGGCAAGGCAAGGAACCATTACAAGGCAAGGAACCATTACAAGGCAAGGAACCATTACAAGGCAAGAAACCATTACAAGGCAAGATCAAAATACATCCATGTGCATTGACACAGACCGATCGCGCTCCGAGAACCAACCGGAATGACGTGCCTCTTCCTCCAGGGAGGGGCACCTTGAGGGACCTTCTTCTTTGAGTGTCTAGTCTAGCATCGAGTCAAAGGCACCTAGAATGACTTGATGCTTGATAGCTCGGCCCACGTTCACAGACCAAAACTTTATCCGTTCGCTGCTCAGCGCCTCCATTTACGACCTTGGTCCTGTGTCAATCTCAGCCCGAGACAGCCACTCTAAGTAATAAAGACTGAGTTCCCTTCTTCTTTCATATGTCACCAAAGGCGACACCATGACGACGACGGAAAAGACCCTCGACATAAGCCAAGTGCGGGGTAGCTTCCCATCCCTGGGTCACGCTCAAGTGTTCATGGACAACGCGGGCGGAAGCCAGACCCTGGGGGCTGTGATAGAGTCGTAGGTGTAACGCCCCCTAATTGACTATCTTTGGGTCTTCCTCAACTTAAGTTTTCCTGTCTTCTTGTCTTACCAGGACCATCTCGGAGTTAACAACCACGATCTCAGAATCCGGGACTACCTGAGCAGCACGAATGTCCAGCTAGGGGCATCATACGACATCAGCCAGAGATCAACTTCTAGGTACAATGCGGGATACGCAGCAGCAGCGAAGTACATAAATGCCTCTACCGACGAGATAGGTGAGTCGATCCTTCAGCATGAGACGAGAGATCACCTGCCTACCTAGATACCTACGCAGACAGTGGTATAAGTGGAGCCATCTTAGCTAAAGCCAAACCCCTATACCCCTTTTCCCCTAATATTCTTGTCCCGAATCAGTCCTGGGCTCATCAACAACGCAACTCCTGCGCAATGCCTCCTTCAGCCTCAACTTCAACCAAGGCGACGAGATCATAGTCTCCCATATTGACCACGAGACCAACATCGACCCTTGGGTCGACCTCGCCGACAGGCAGGGCTTGGTATTGAAATGGTGGGAGCCTTCGGCCTCCTCGAAGTCCGGCTCGCCCGTCCTCAAGGCGGCGGACCTGGAGGGCCTGCTATCCGACAAAACTAAGCTGGTTACCCTCACGCACGCCAGTAACATTCTGGGCACGATCCACGATGTGAAGACCATGGCCGCTGTCGTCCATGCGCGGTGCCCTGGAGCCCTGGTCTGTGTCGACGGGGTTGCTTATGCTCCACACCGTCCAGTCGACGTAAAGGACCTTGGGGTCGACTTCTATGCCTTCTCTTTCTATAAGGTCTGTCTGTACTCCAAGTAAACATTACCTTGGGTCTTTCCCTTCAACTGTACTCATACAAAAGAGAGTGTGACAACAGGTCTACGGTCCCCACATCTCCATCCTTTACGCATCTCCGCTAGCCCAATCCAAGCTCCGCTCGCTGGGTCACTACTTCAACCCCTCCAGGAGCCTCGAGAACAAGCTCGGGCTTGCAGGTTCTAGCTACGAGCTCGTGGCGTCCATCCCGGCCGTAACTGCCTACCTTGAAGGGAAGGCTTCGCAGATCGAGAAGCACGAAAATTTACTCTCCGAGACGCTCCTCTCGTACCTCACCGCCAGGGAAGACGTGACGATATGGGGCGAGACGACGGCGGACGGGACCGTCAGAGTGCCCACAATATCATTCACAGTGAGAGGGCGGAGCAGCAAGGGGCTGGTTGAGGAGGTCGAGAAGGGGACGGCCTTCGGGATCAGATGGGGCTCGTTCTACTCGGTGCGGCTGGCCGAGGACGTCCTGGACCTGGGTAAGGATGGGGTTGTCAGGGTCAGCTTGGTGCACTACAACACCGGTAAGTTTGTTGTGCCTGGCTTAACTGCCGAGACTTATTTCACGATAGCCCGTTGAAGCTTGCAGTATGCTGACAGTTGGTCCAGTCGAGGAGGTCAAGGGTCTCATCGAGGTGCTGGACAGGATCTTGCCGTCGTTAGAAAAGGTCGATGGAGACTAAGGATTGTCCGCCGCCGCTTACTGAGATCAAGAGGTTGTCGTTGCGTATGGTATGATATCCGGTATCATCCCGTACCGCGCTGATCAACAGCGAAAGCATGTTGGAACTACACAATTCTTATGGCCCTTTAGTCGCGGCGACACACAATTTCATTTTCGGGCTCCTTGTAGTAGATCACACGAGGACATGTGTCTCTTAGTTCTGGGTTAGTAATGTTGGGAGGGAGATATTAACCAGAGATATTCACCGCTTGACGAATGACCTATGTATTTCCATCACTTCAGCAACGAATTTAGCCCTCCTAAATTCGAAGCTGCAAAGTTCACCGAATGTCAAGGACGATCTAAATCTACCCAGATTGATAACCGTATATCGGATCCGAGTTTGGAAATAAATGGAACAATTCGACATTTGAGATTTCGGTCTCCCTACCTACACCCGTTTTCTACCCCTGAAATTCCTCCACCCTGAAGCAGCCACACTCGGCACTAGCCACAGAAAATTAGACCCGCACAGCCACCCCCATACTTCCCAGCTCGCGAACCCAAAAGCTCTCGCCCTTCTCAGCTCAGAATTCATGACCACGCAGTAACGTTTCGCTCTTCCTCATGCAAACATCCTCAAAGAAGAATTCAAGGAACAAGATGTGCCTGCGAAATCAACTTTCCAGGCTATCACATCCAAACCACGCCTAAACAAAACGAGCGACCAAGGAAACAGACGAAGACTGGGACGAGACAAACACGAAAAACGACGTGTCACGCAAACCAATTAAAACAGTGCAGGGACGTGACCAAGCCGCGTCCGTCCCCGCTGTCCACACCCACACCCGCCAAATGCTCACCCTCTCCAACATCTGCCGGCTCCCCTCCAAGCTCCGCCGCCGCGCCCGCCGCCGCCGCATGGCGACGCTGCTCTTCCTCCTGTTCCTCCTCTGGCTGGCCATCTTCCTGCCGCTGTACGCCATCTACAAGCCGCCGGCCTTCCTGCTGGCGTACCTGTCGCGCAGGTGGCCGGACGTGCTCTTCCAGGTGGACGGCCTGCAGGCGACGGCGGGGGCGGGGGCGGGCGCTGCCGGGGGCAGGAAGCTGGTGGCGCTGACGATAGACGACTTCCCCTCGGAGCGGACGCGCGAGATCCTAGCCCTACTACACGAGCACGGCGCCCGGGCGACCTTCTTCGTCATCGGCGGGCAGGCCGAGGGCGACGGGGGCAGGGAGGCGCTCCTGCGGGAGGCGGTGCGGCAAGGCCACGAGCTGGGCAACCACGGGCAGCACGACGAGGCGGCTCGGTCCCTGCCGGGGGAGGAGCTCGAGGCGCAGATCCTGCACGTCCAGTCGCTCATTCGGGATGCCTACGCTGAGGCGTCCGCGGGGGAGGCGTCGGGCCCGAAGCACAACTACTTCCGGCCGGGCTCGGGCTTCTTCTCCGACCGCATGAGGCGACTCGTCTCGAGGCTCGGGTTCAGGCTTGTCCTCGGGAGCATATACCCCCACGACGCCCAGATCTCCTCCTGGAGGGCCAACGCCGCCCACATCCTCAGCATGCTGGCCCCAGGCAGGATCATCATCTGCCACGACAGGAGGAGCTGGACGGTCCCCATGTTGCGGGCCGTGCTACCGGAGGTGAAGAGGAGGGGATATGAGCTCGTCACCGTCACGGAGCTGCTTGAGGCGGCTGGTACTTGAGGGCAAAATGGGGGGCGCTGTGGTAATGAAAAGCAGTCTTCTATTTCCCCCTTTCCTGTTCTATTTCTTTCTGTCTCTTTTGTCCTCAGGAGCATCAGGCAGGGCGTCGGGGCGTTGTTTTACTGGGACCCAAGAATCATAGAGGGTAGACTGAGGTTATAACGGCGGTTCGGGGACACTACTTCTTGTAATACAGTTTGGACATGACCAAAAGAAACGACACTTCAATCACGCCCCTAGACGGAAGATAATTCCGTATTCACTCCCCTGCCTCATCCTCCTCTACTAGTCTATCCTATACTTCCTCACCTGGAATATATACACGGACATAGTTTGCACACCACCCCCTCCCCCCACCCCAGCGCTCAGGCCTTCTCGGCAGCATCTTCGTCCAACAGGGCCCGGAACCCCTGCTCCAGATCGGCCTTCAAGTCCTCCCACCCCTCGATGCCCACGCTCACGCGCAGCAGCGTCCTGTCGACCCCGGGGTCCGTCATGGCGCGCCACTCGATGAGCGACTCGACCCCGCCCAGGCTGGTGGCGTGGTGGAAGAGGTGCAGCTTGCTGGGCAGGCGGCGCGCGTGCGCCTCCGAGCCGAGCCAGACGGAGAAGACGGGGCCGTAGCCCCGGGGCATCTGCTGCCTCAGCCACGAGCCCTCGACCCGGGCCTCGGGCTGGAGGCTGGCGTGCACGATCCTGGCCACGACGGCGGCCGCGGGGGAGGACGAGCCGCTGCCGCTGCTGCCGCCGTCCGCCGTAGCAGGCGCAGGCGCCACCTCCGAGTCCAGCCAGGCCACGAGCCGCTCGGCGCTCCGGCTCTGCCTCTCCACCCGCAGCTCCAGCGTCCTCAGGCTGCGCACCCCCAGCCAGCCCTCGAGGCTGCCCATGACGCTGCCCAGGAAGATGCGGTCCGCCCTCAGCCGGCGCAGCCACCCGCCGCCGCCGCCACCTTCGCCTTCCTCCTGCGCGGCGGCCATCCCCGGCCGCACGGCCAGCACGCCGCACAGCATGTCCGAGTGCCCGCCGAAGTACTTGGTCCCGCTGTGCATGACGAAGTCGGCCCCGAGCGCGAAGGGGTCCTGCAGCGGGGGCGGCGCGAAGGTCGCGTCCACGGTCAGGTAGGCGCCCCTGCGCCTGGCGACCGCCGAGTAGGCGGCTAGGTCCCTCGCCTCGCCCGTCGGATTCAGCGGCGTCTCCACGTGCAGCACGTCCCCCTCCTCTAGCTTCTCTAGGTCCGTCTCGGCCAGCGTCAGCTTCTCGAGCCCGCTGAGCCGCGATACGAGGCCGATCACGCCGTGGCAGCCGTGGTACCCGCCTCCTATGGCGATCCGCTTCGGGTTCAGCACCACCAGCAGGGCGTGGAAGGCGGCCAAGCCGGACGAGTACGTCAGCGCCGGCCCGCCGAGCAGCGAGGTCAGCACGGCCTCGAGGCGGGTCGTGTTTGGGGCTGTGGCGCGGGAGTACATGTGCGAGTCGAAGGGAGCGTTTGGCTGTTTTTTTAAATATTTTTAACCCTCACCACATCCCCTCTCCCTTTGATGTGAGCGTTTAAGTCGCCCTTGAAGATTTGACTTTGTACGGCAAAGGAGCAGGGTGTCCAGAACGGGAAAAGTCGGGGATTCTTTTTGTAACGTACATCAACGTTGTCCCAATGGGTAAGCTCCTCCGGGTCCCTGGCGTATCGAAACGTGGTGCTCACGTGCATTGGAGGGGCCACGGCACGGTGGTTGTTGATGTAGTCGTCGGCGTGGACGGAAAGGGATGCAAGCGAGAGCTCTCGGCCGGGGAACGCCGCCGCTAGGGCGGCCGGGCCGATTCCGGGGTCAGGCCCAGCCATCTTGGATGATTCGCCGGCCATCTTCCTTATACTTTTGCCTCTGGATTATGAAAACAATCTGCTGAGGTCGTTGGACTTTTTTGTTGTTCGAGGGTCAAATATGGTAATTCTCCTGCCTCTATATGACATCAAACGATATTCTAACGCAGTGGATGAGGACAAGAAAGATAGAACAGAGACACGAGTCAATTAGTACGATATAATATCTTCCGACCAAATGTCCCCATCACACTGACTGGAGCGCTCGTCATGTACAAGGCGCGAAGAATGGCGGGGCACCCGTTATCGGCCCAAGTACAGATGTATCGCAGACTGCAGTTGGCCCACTGAGCCGTCAAGGAACGGGCATGGAGGAACTACTTTCGAAATGGACAGTTAAAATACGTACTCCTAGGAAAACCTTGACACATAGCATTGCGTCCCTTCGAAGGTATGGCACAATCATTCGGCCTGGACTTCGGAGCTTCCAGCCAAACGCCTCGAGCGGACTCCGTCCCCAGCAGACCCGCTATCGGCGGGTGAAGCAACTATGGATTGGTAACCTAGCATGACCAGTGCATGCATCAACTAACCGCGCCGCCCACCTGCTGGAACCTGAGCCTTATAAAGTTCCACTAAAGGATGCGGACAACGGTCTTCACACCTTCACAGCTCGCCGAAGGTTCAGGGCAGTTCGTTGTATTAAAATCGTGTATTATAAACGGGAAGCAGCCTGACTTAGACCATCCAAGAAGACAAAAAGCACAACTGATCGTAGAGTCTCATATGCATGCCCCTCTAGTCCAATTCTTAGGCTCTTTGCTTCCTCTTATCACAGAAGCGACAGGGAGAGCCGTGATAAAAAAAAACACAAAAACACAATCCTTCCCAAAAACTCCTTTCCGGCTTTCAGGATCCCAAAGTTTGCTGAGAGCGAGTTATGCGATCCATCCGACGCCGGATACCGTCTGTCTAGTAGTCCAGATGCCATAGACCATGCTTTAGCGACTGAAGAGACGATTGGGGTGCGGGCAACAGCGACCGGGTTTCTTCTGCCGGCGTTATCCCGCCTCCGGACCCCCTTCTATCTCAGATATGATGATTAAATCCCCTTTCCCTCTGCCGCAACCTTCCCTATGTTGTTCTGTGGCGTTGGTTGTGTCTTTCTCTCGTGATTCCCTCAAGTTTGGAAGAAGAAGAAAATGCGTATATACAATACTCAGTTCGAGCCTGGCAAAAAGGGGGGGGGGCTAGAACTGAAACTGCTAGAGCTAGAGCAAAAGAAAAGAAGTCGACGTCCTCTCTCTCGTCCTCTTCTCTCACTCAAGCCTGAGCCTGCACTCCCTCAGAAGAGGTGGGCCGCTCCATGGGCCGGAGCTCGGCGCCCTGCGAACCGCTCTGCGCCCGTTTCCGGCCGGGTATCAGGAAGCGGGACATCATGGGCGAGGACGTTGACCCGTTCTGCTGTTGCTGCTGCTGTTGCTGCTGGTGGTGGGCGTTTGGGTTGTCCGAGTGGGAGTGCGGGTGAGACTCGGAGCCGAACTTGGAGAAGAAGCCCCTCTTCTTGGGTGGCTGCTCGGCGGCTGCTTTTTGCTGCTGCTGCTCGTCGTTCAGGCCGACGTCCTCGAACCCTTCCTCCACGGTTGGGGACTCGCGCTCGAAGTTGGGGCGCCGCTCGTTAAGTGACGCCCGGGGCATGCGGGAGAACCGCGCCGAGTCGAGGCTCTGGCGGGCGGCGGGCGCATCGTGCTTCACGACCGGTGACCTGGCTGAGATGTCCTGTGGCGGACAAACGAAAGACGGTTAGCGTCGACCTGGGTACATTTTTGCGGCTAGAGGGCCTAGCCCGAGCTGGAAGACGGGCGGGACGGAGAAACGCACAAATGAGCGGCGGTACGAGTCGAACGACTCCCTCGAGATGGAGAAGTGCTCGATCTCGCCCGAAAGGCTGCTGCGACTCTGATCTGTCGAGTTGCGCGACAGGTATTTTTTCGGCCAGGCCGGTTCCTTCTCGACTGGTGAAGGCTGCGCCGACTGCAAGTCAGCTATTGGCCCTCTGTCTCTCCCCCAACGCCTCACACAGGGTAGGGATCAGTCTGATCGTACTGGTAGGTATACGCCGCTATCGTTGACCACTAAAACCTCCCCAGGTAATCGTCAGTCAATTGGTCTCATGACCCGACCAATGCTGCTTGTTGTTGACAGGGGTTGTGTAGGTGGAGGGGTGCCGCCCAAAAAAGGAAAATAGGTCAGGCGGGCCCGCCTTGATTGGGGATGGCAGCCATTGGAAACATACCGCTCAATTTGTATTCGCCATTATCATGGCTTCTTCTGCTGCCGATGCTGAGCGCAGACGAGGCTTTTGACCCGACCGTGTCGACCCTCTCGAAGCCCGGATGCGACTGCTCCTCGACCACCTCCGCATCCGGGCGCAAATTCTCGTCGTTCTGGACCGCGACGCCGGGGCGGCGAGCGAAGGGATTGCGAATCGGCATCTTCGGAGGTAAATGTCTCTACAGGCCAATGACGTCGGGTGAGGCTAAGTGGGGAGTGCGCTGAGGGCACTATTTAGGAGCACGATGGTAGCAAAGAAGAGATCGCAGGTGATGGCTGAAATCTGGAAGCAATCACGACAAAGAAGAGAACATGCTTCGAAACACTTGGGGTGACAAAGAGATTTTCCCTTCCGTCCCTAGGTCTGGAATTGAGAAACGGGAGCTAGGATGGGGGGTATTTAAATAGTCTGGGAGCGACGATCAGCTGGGTGGTTGCTCGATTCAGACAGTTTATTGGGCCGGAGACAGGGACGGCGTGGCAGCGAGCAGGGTCCTGGTACTCCTGTAAGATCAGCCCAGCAGCTAGCTGCAGCCATGTCAGCAGTTTAGATGGGTTCCACCCTATCGGTTGGAAAAGTCTGGGACAGGGTCGGCGCGAAGATGCCGTCACCTAGACTGGACTCCTGGTTGTGGGCTTAAAAGGTGTGATGCTGCAGTAGCGAGACAACTGCGACCAACTGACCAAGCATTGGGGCCATTGGTCGGTGAGAACGAGGGGTTGCGCTGCCACAATTGAACAACTCTCCTGCAGCACCACAGTCGGCCTGGCCCCTGAGACGAGGCACATGGCCATGTTCTTGCAGATCGCGGAGTGTTGTTTAGGGTCTAGCTGGTACTAGTTAGATGCGTTGCCTGCTCTGATCGCTGGATGCGATTCGCAAGATCCATCTTTTCCTTCCATCCGTTTGGTGCCACGAGTTGCCACAAATCATGCCGACCGCGAACGATTGAGGGGTATTGGGCATGGCCGTATCTGGGGAAGAAGAGGCCATACGACCACCGCATCGGACTGATTTGACAGTCGTCCAAAAGCAAACACCTTCGCGCGCCCAGATCTACGATCAGCCGAGGCGACTCGAGTCCTCCTTGGCAGTAGGCACCTAGCATACTAGCGGTTAATAACCCGGTCATTGGCATGAGGTTTTCAGTTCTGGCAGTTCTGGCAGGCCTCGCGACCTGGGCCTGGTTTTTTTTTGTGTCCTCCCTCTTCGTTTTCGCTAACTGCTTTTCCCCCCGGGTCTGCAGTCGCGATAGGAACAATGACAAGATTTGTCCTCCTGGTTCGATGTAATGTGACACAATCCCATTCTTGAATGGATACGTAGGTGCGCAGTACGATTTGAGACGCAGAGGCTTCACAGAGAAACAGGCTTATTAAGATGAGCCGAAAAAGAAAAGAGAAAAGAAGGTTTCCCTGCCGCTATCCCCGGATCTCGCTCCCCTCCTTGATCGAGATTGTTTAGACGTGATGTCTGGCATAGCCACCCCTAGACTCGATCCTCCGGTAAATATGTCGCCACCACTAAGAAAGGCAGGACTGATTATTGTGTACAAAAGCAGCGTGGCAGGCCAAGTCAGCAGAGACTTTGGTTCTTGGTTTCAGCAGCCGCTGCCATTTTACCCTTTCTCGGCCGACCAAGCGTGGTTGGACTAAGTAGTATTGCGCATCTCAGCGAGTGAGGTTTGTACAGGGCGGCCAATTAAGCCACGACCAGAGTTCGTGAGAGAAGATGCGTTGAGCCTCATATTGCTATAAACAGTAACGCGGGACACCTCGGTTCTCTCCCCGCTAACAAATTCATGAGCAGCACGCTGACGGGTCTGTGCTCAGATCACAGTCTCGGTCTCGGGATAGATCAGGAGGTCGGTCATTGAAACAAGGGTCGCGGCTCCGATCTCTTCGTACGTCTGCACAAAACTAAAACAATTGTATTGTGTAAGAAATGCATGGGTATGTAGGTATCTATGGAAATCCCCGAAGCCCCCAACCCAGATAATCCATATGGTGCTCATCGCGGTAGTAGTCGCAGTTCTCTAGTCAACGCCGCACCTGATTCCTGGTATCCCGTATTTTCCCATCATTGATAATCCTTCCCATGTGTATGAATTTTGCCCAAGGTAAAAAAGTAAGAAGTAAAAGAAAAGGAAACGAAGAAGAACGAAGAAACGAAGAAGAAGGAAACGAAGAAAGAAACAAGAAAGGGGAAGAGCAAGTCGTCGCTGTGTATGTCCGAGCTCAAAGGGAACCGGGTGCAAAGGATAGGGAAGAAAGGATACGTAAATTAGGGAAAAAAAGGATGCGATTTGGTGAGATAGAAAGAAGTCAACTCAAATATCTACTAACGCAAAAATGGCACATGCTGTGCACTAAGCCGCTCGTAGCAGCACAGTATGGTCGCAGTGGCAGCTCTCATACAACTCACTCACCTCAGGAGAAGCTGATATCCACCTGGGGACCGGCGGACCGTGCAGTTCGTAGCCTCTTAGCTCCGCGAGCGCCATCGTGATCCTGGTCATCGCCCTCGCCCTCGGTGTGGCCAGACCCTCCGCTACCGCCACCCCTGCAGCCGCCGGTCGGGTTGCTAGGCCCGCTCGTCGTGGCGGCGTCGCCGCCGCCACTGCCACCACCTTCGCTCTCACCAGAGCCACTGCCGTTGCCGACGCCGGGCTCGCGACCCCTCTTCCGGGCGGCCTGGCGCTGCTGCTGCTGCTGCTCCCGCCGCTGCCCTCCCCGGGCGATACACTCCCGGATGACGCCCTCCGGGCCGAGTACGTTCCCGGTCCCGTTGACGTCGACCCCGGCGTCAACCTCGATGCGGAGGGGCCGGGGCGCGCCGTTCTCGTCGATCATGGGGATGCCGATGCGCGCACTGCTAGCCTGCCTGATGGCGTCGACGAAGGCCGTCGCGATGGCGGCCGCGTTGTCGGCCGGCGACGCCCCGGGGATGACGACGAGGTTGTCGTCGGACGAGACGCGGATCGCCGTCGAGATGCGGACCGTGATCGGGGAGGGGCCCGAGTCGGAGTAGCCGCCCAGGCCCTCGTCGTCCTCCTCCTCATCGTTGTTCTCGGCTTGGAACGCGAGGTAGGCGGCGCGGGCCTCGTCCCCGGCGGGGTCTGAGGATCCGCCGTTCCCGTTCCCGTTCCCGTTCCCTCCGCCGCCGCCAGATCGGGAGCCCGCCGTGGTTGCTGCTGCGCTGCCCCGTGTGTTGGACACCTGCCCGCGATTGCCGAAGATGGCGGCGGCCAGGCCGACTAGCAGACGGTCTCGGGACGGAGGGCTGTACGCCGGCGGAGCTGCGGCGCTTGGGGGTTCCAGGTTCAGCAGCCTCTCTGCGTCGGCGGTCGATAGCCCCTTAGGCACCGGCCGCGCGCCGCTGTAGCTGGGCTGTTGCGGCGGCTGTGACATCGCTGAGACGCAGGCGGGGAACGAGGAAACGATAGAAGAGGCTTGGTGAGAAAGAAAGGCACCGAAGGCTCTGGTTTGGGGTCTCCGAGTTGAGACCTGAGGGGAGATTTGAGAGCAGCCCTCACTACCGGGCAAGGAAAGAAATTTGATGTCAAGGTTCTCGACTGAGCGAGGGGAGCAAAAGCTAGGTGAGACCGATTGTGTTTGTCCTCGAGGAAGACCGAGAAGTTGTGCTAGACCGGCAGTAACTGTACAGAGCCAAGGTCACACGAGGGAGAGGGAGAGTGCAGAGAAGTTGAAGAAGAGAAAGAGAGGATGAAAGTTGGTGGAAGATGATGAGAGTCATCCAATATATTATATGTACTGGGCACACGTTGCCACAGCTGGACCCTCTCGAAGGATAGTTTTTTTGGTTTTTGCACAAGCTGGTTGTGTTCAAGAAGTAATTGGTCACGGACGGCTAAGAAACACCGGAACAATAGCTATGTAGCTTCCCCCTCATCCGCTATTCATACCTACTGGGGGCTTCTTTCCGTATTCAGCGCATTCATGCACGGCGTGTGGACATGGTGCGTGAATAAGGTATGAATAGGATATAATTTTTAAACTTGAGCGTGCACGACAGTTAAACCCAAACAGCGGACCGATTTCAACGTGTCACATTCACAGATGGACGAATGAGATTGGATCTAGTGGGGAGAATAAATGGGGATTAAAGTGGTGAATAGAGCAATTGGAACTCAACTTTGATCTTTGATATTATTGTTGTTCTTTGAGTTCTCTTCCCGCCTCTTCTCCTCTTGCTATTGTTGGCTGTCACGATTGTCCTCTCTGGATTTCACGATGGCTTGGAGTGGTGTTGTGTTCAGTGAAACACTGGGAAGGGGCACCTTAGCGGTCAGAATTTCAATACCCACCCCTAACCCCACCGGGCTCGAAAATATGGGTCCCTAGTTCCTTGGCGAGTCCCCCCCGATTCGGCCAGGCCGACCTTCAATCCGGAGCCTCAGGAGTCATGACCCAGGGTGACCCAGAACCTCACCAACCATTTCCCAGCATCAAAGAAGTTTGAAGTCATCGCCCACAGTGCTGCCAACGGTCATACAACTCTGTCAACAGACCTACTCTGACTATCTTGGGCGTAATGTCTCGCAGCATTTCATCTGCCTGTCTTATAATTATCTCCTGGTCCCTTACGCCTGCTAGGTTTCTCGCCTTGGCAGGCCGGGTGATCCTCTCGCTCAGTCTTCCAGAACAAGTCCTTGGGTCGAGGTTGAGCTCTAAAAGGTCACCGCCAAAATGGAACAGGACCAAAGCAAGGGAGAAGGGCATGTGTCAAATGCAAGCTACCGACAAATTATTTTTCTGTTATCATCACTCCCCAAGAGAAATCATGACAGAAGAACCAGGAATGGCTTTTGTGATGGCCGTCTCCCTCCACCTTCTTCTGCTGGCAGCCACACAGAAACCCCATTCCATGGGAAAACCTGGAGTGACAACCGAACCGAACCAACCAAACACTGGGAATGATCCTATCCCTTCGTCGTGCCACAAACCCAGGCCGCCATTCCGGGGCATCCAAGCCCTTGCCGAGGGCGTATTCTCATCCCTTGCGTGAGTGGCATTCACTGGACCAGCAACCGGGAACGTTGCAGTGGACGACCGTGGAATTCATCTGCAGGGTGGCATGGCCTGCTGGAAACGGTAAATTGTCCCCTCTCGCCGCTCCTCGTATGCGTCTCTGGTCGGGCAGAGAGGCAGTGCAGCTACTTGAGAGGCAGGTGCTCATGAGAAGGGGAGGCCCAGGGAAGGAAGAGGCAGGGCGGCATACCACAATGCTTCCCCGCACCAGGTGTGGTGTGTCGCTCACTCACCAGCGTTGGAGTCTCTGAAAGTGGATGGCGATCAAGCCTCGTCGGCCGCTTCCGACCATGGCGCACACCCTCCTGCTAGATCCCCTCCGTCTACACACGTTGCCTTCACTGAGAGCTTAGCTGCGAGGAATGTGAGAGGTGAGAGGTCTATCTTTATTGTCCAGCAATCGAGGTGAGAACGGACGAGTGTGACAAGTGTGTTCTTAGCCCCGCCCCCGCCCCCCTTGATTCCCTTGATCTCTGCATGTCACTGATCCTCGGGCAGTCTTGGCGTCGTTTGTTTGGTCTTCACATGCCATCGTCCTGCCTCCCCTGCCAAGTGGTTGGTGGTACTGGTGCTGGAGTGCAGAAATGTGCACTAGCTTGAGTAGCAGCTGGCAACCCAAACCCATTGAGTCGGGCTAGGTGGATAGCCACAAGTACGAGTTAGGAGGGCTAGCATGCCCTGCATGCATCTTTTTTCTCTCTTTTTCTTTCCCGTCTTCTTTTTTGATTTTATATAGAGGTTTCGATTGCTTACTTCCCAATGGATTATTAGCTGGATGTTTGATAGTGAGGAAACGAGCCTCCAACTCAGACTCCTCAGGGCTCCGGTGCAGGACATGTAAAGAGATCTTTCGCTAGGTTGATGTCGTCGCTACAATGCAGACCAGCACACCTATTAACAGTCGCAGTTGTTTTCTTTGTCCTTGGTGTTGTAATTGCCGCCGTTTCCCTGTTTTGGGGTTTTCCTTCCCTAACCCCCGGAGCCGGAACAAACAGACCTGGCCCCTTTAGTTCCAGGGCCTATCAGTCCATCATCCCTCAAGGTAATATACTGCCAGTGGAAGGCAAGGAAACTTACCCACGCAACAGGGGCTTTTAGATGCGACACTGGACAAGTTTAAGAAGAACATTATCATCAAACGAGCCGATCAAGGCGCTCGACCAAGCCTGAGCACCCGCCGACAAGCCCTCCTTCTGCCGGATGCTGGGCACGGCCACCGGCGACCCCACAGGCTTGCCCAGACACCAGCGCACCGCCGCGGCGTACGACTCCCCCACCGTCGACCGCAGGCCGGCCAGGCCGGCCTCGAGGTCGGCGTCCCGGGTGATCTTCCACCTGGCGACGTCGAGCAGCACGCGGCCGAGCGAGTAGATGTCGAACTCGCCCCGGTACCGATACGTGGCCTTCTTCGCGGCGCCCGGCCCCTTCTCGCGCCGGAGCGGGTGCTGGTAGAAGTTTCTCTCAAGGAACTGGTCCCTGCGCTCGTCCGAGTCGGCCCCGACGAAGCGCGAGAAGTCGAACCCCGTCAAGTACGGCTCCCGGAGATCCACCCGCCCGGCCGCCGGCGTGCCGCGCGGGGTGACGAACAGGACGTTGCCGGGCCGGATGTCCTGGTGCAGCCATTGCGAGGACTGGAACTGGCGGAGGACGCAGGCCAGGGCGACGGCCAGGGCGAAGCGGTCGTTCAGGGACGGGGGCCTGCTCGACGGCTTGGTGAGCAGGTCCCTCAGCGAGACGACCTCGTCGGATTTGGCGTCGAAGTCGTCGGGCAGCTGGTAGACGACAGCGTACCGGGCGCCCTCCCCGACCACTATGTCCTCGAGCCAGCCCATGGGCTTGAGTATGCGGAGGTAGCGCAAGTCCTGGAACTCGAGCCGGCAGACGAGATTGAAGAGCCGCTCCCTGGCCTGGTCCCGCTTGGCCGTGGTGTCGGCGTTGATGGCGGTGTTCCACTCGAGGAGGCACACGGCAGAGTCGTATTCGACCAGGCCGCGCGGGACCTCGGTGTAGTCCTCATCGTCGCCAACCGACTCCAGGTCGTCGTCCTTGATGCGCCGGTCTGGCATGTTGGCCGCGAGTTTCTTCCAGTCCATCTGTCCCATGGCCAGCAGCGAGTTGAGGCCCGCCAGCTGCAGGGCGCGGTCCAAGTCGGTCGTCGCACCCCCGGACCCTGACCCAGACCGGGACATGGACATGGACATGGCCGCTGCGACCAGGGCTCCGGTCTTGTTAATGTTTTGCTGCACCTCAGCGAAGCCCGCGGGCACGATGCGGGCGAGCGCCTCCACCTCAGCGAAGCCCGCGGGCGCGATGCGGGCGAGCGCCTCCACCTGCCGCGATGCAATGAAACCTTGAAGCAGCAGGTTCTCCTTTTCGAGCCTTGTGAGCCCCTCGTGGATCTTGTCGTGCGTGCCGCGGGCCATGGCGTCGAGCCGGGTGGAAGAATCAGTGGACGGCGGTACGATGTGCAGCTGCTGCAGCTTGCGGAACATGCCCTCGGGACTGGACCCCCGCGGGTCGATGCTGCCGTCGCCGCCGTCTTGTCCCCGTTCGAGGTCGGGGTCAGGGTCGTTCGAGGCGGCAACTGGCCTTGCCGATTGATCGGCGTCTAGGCCATTGTGACCGGACTCACTCTTCGCCGGCAGGCCACCGATGCGGTCGAACTGTTCCTTCACCTCGCGGACAGCCCTCGTGGCGTTCCTGATGGATATCTCGACGATGCTAACGGCCTGGTCGCCCTCTATGCTACAGGCCTTCATGGCCGCCAGGACCTCCTCCTCTGGGACAGGCCGCGCCGCCGCTGTGCCGCCGTCATCGGACAGGGCGTGCCGATAGCCGAGGGTCCTGCAGCGCTCGTCGAGTCGGGTCAGCTCGCGGATGAAGGCGAAGAGCAGCTCGTATGTGGTCTGGTCGAAGTGGCGGAATGAGGCCATCTGCCGCCACGTCCAGGCCACCGCACTCCCGAGGTCGCGGATGGCTGAGATGGAGCCGGTAAAGGCGCCGTACCGGGCGAGGGCAGCCTCCTGCGGGTCTGCATGTGTGGACGGTGGGGCCGCCATTTCTCCCGGCGAAGGGCAAAGGGAGGAGGGGGCCATTGATCGAGTGGATTAAACTCCCAGTACTCACTAGGTGCCTGCTCCTGACACCGTTAACGGCTCGTAAGAGATTGCCTGAAAATCAAAACAACTGAAAATGTGACTGACCCCGGAGTGAGTGGGTGGCATTAAATACCTCAAAATTTCAATATTTCGAGGCTGCATAAGCAGCCACAGCGCTTAAGCTGCCAATGGGTGCTAGCCACGAGGGCACGAGCCGTGACAAAGAGTCCCGGAACCTTGCTGCTGCGCCGCCGGCTGCTGCTGCTGCAGAGGCTCAGCTGAGACTCCCCGTTGTTTCCTGAGCAGCTTCAATTTAAGCAACCTCGCAACCCGCAACTCTCCCACTTTTGCCTTCGTCTCGGCCTGGCTCAAGCTACAGTATCTTGCCTCTCGCCTCTCCCACTTTTGCCTTCGTCTCGGCCTGGCTCAAGTTACAGTATCTCGCCTCTCGCCTCTCGCCATGGAAACCGGACAAGCAACAGACGATGGTGGCGAGCACATTGCCGAGCAACTCGGCGGCCTTGGGATATCCGGGCCTTCTTCGTCGTCGGCCGTCCCGGCTGTCCCAACGCACATCACCTCGACGACGGCAGAGTCGCTGAACTCCTTGTCGCCCACGGACGTGTTCGACCTGCTCTGCCCGCTCTCCGTCCTCGTCAAGGCCGCCCACCCCTTCCAGCCCCAGGCGAGCGACGTGCGCTGGCGGACCTTCACGCCCATCGCCGCGGGTCAGTACGGCCGCGTCTTCGTCGGTCCCTTCCCCAAGCTGAATCTGAGCCCGCAGCTGTCCACTCTCAGCGGCCGGGTGAGCCGCTACCCGGGCGACTACGAGCTGGTCACGCTCAAGTTGCCGACCGGTATAAAGGATCCCGGAACTGCTGTGGAAGATGACGAGTTCGGAGAGGCCGCTGAGGGGGCTGCCGCTGCCGCTGCCGCTGCCACTGCAGCCGCCGCCGTCCCGTTTGGGGACATGCTGCCGGAGCTGGAGCTGCTGTCGTCCCCGCAGATCCTGTACCACGACAACATTGTCGATCTCTTGGGGTATTTCTGGGAGCCGCACGGCAAAGGCGGCCAGGATGCCCTGCTAGCGCCAACGCTGATCTTGGAGTTTGCCGATCAGGGGTCTCTACGCAACTTTGTCGAATTCGGCCCGGCCGTCTCTGCCAAAGAAAAGCTGGGGTTGTGCGTGGACATCTGCCGCGCCCTCCAGACTCTGCACCACGAGATGACAATTGTCGGAAAGGAAGTGGGGATCTGTCACTGGGATTTGAAGCCCGAGTGCGTTATAAAAGCCCCAAGACAGTTGATTATTCGTGAACGCGTGACTGACTAATAGGGCTGTCTTTGTTAGTAACATCCTCGTGTTCAAGAACACCAACGGCACAGGCTATACCGCCAAGCTCTGCGATCTCGGTAAGAGTGTCCCGCCGTGATGATGATAGTCGTTATTGATAGGGTTGACGGTGCTAATTATTGGGTATGGTCCTCAAGGCTCTTGCATCCGCTATCAGAAGGGGGAAGGGCTGCTCCGAGAACAGGCTGGTAAGGGCACACCCGGATGGAAAGCGCCAGAGCTGGTATCAAGCCTAGATGCCGAGCAGCGCATTTCTCCTGCCGCAGCCGATGCCTATTCGTTCGGGCTCTTGGTGGCGTATTTGATGCTCGGCCACGATCTGTTCCGAGTAGAGCCAATTGCCCAGTACATCTTCGACAACTACCCTGGCCCCTGGGATGACGCCGGCACCTTTCCCACCAGCGCTCACGACATCATGCGAGATCAGACCCATGTCGAAAAGGTCAGGATTCGGCTGCAGGAAATGATACACCAACACACACCGAGGCTTCTGGGATTCATTCTCGACGCAGTTACGGCTTTAGACTTTCTCCAAGAAGACACTCAAGCAGTGATTGATGTCCTTGAGCAGACAATCCAGCCATCCCCTGATGATCGGTCGGCCGATTTTGCCGTGCTTACGGTCGTCCTTGGTGGAGACCTCGAGGAGAAGAGACATCGGTAGGCTGTCATAGCGTGATGCGGAATCCGCGGAGAATAGGCTTCCTTGAAGCCCATGCATGGCCCATGACTGACCAGTTGCTAGAACCCCAGTCGAGCCCATCATCGACTTCCTCTCTGACCCGGCGGGGCGAATTTCGGTCCCGGTATGTGACTGCATCCGTAGCATACTACATACTACGCGGCCGACAACAGGCTTGACGAAGGACGCACACAGCTAACAGCAGAATACGTCGCAGTTCGCCATGGCTCTCGCGAGCATCACGTGGACGGTGATGCCCGAGGGCTTCACCTCGTGGTTCTGTGAACATCTCGAACGAGTGTTCAATCACGTCTTTCAGAACGAGAACCCGGATCTCGCCCCAGTCCAGGCATATCTGGCAACCCTAAGGGGGCTCTTGGGCTTTCTCCCCGGAGGAACGCCAGATAACCCTGCCGAGGGAGTCTCGTGGCTGCGGAGGGCCGCCCTTTGTGGCGACCCCAACGCCGCCGTGTTTGCGTCTCGAGTGGCCGCGGCCCTGAACCAGACGGTCGATGACGACGACGACCACCGCATTGCCGAGATCCTGGCACGGGCGGCTGAGGACGGGTCCATCATCGCGCAGGAGCTCACGGGGACCGTTCCGACGGACGGGCCGCTCATGACAGAAGCGGAGGCCGCCTTAGAAAGCAGGCTTCTTGCCCGGTCCTGCGAGGCCATAGTCTGGCCGCAGCACTCGCTGGCGTTCATCCGCAAGTCCGACGCCCTGGAGTACCTCATCAAGGACTTCATCGGCCATGGCTGGGACCTCGAGCTCGAGAGCCTCGACTCCATCGACGCCGTCAACGGTGGCTACCTGACCTATTCGGTCTCGGCGGCGGGCACCGCCCTGCAGTGGGCGGTGCAGATGAACAATGAGGCCGCGGCGCGGATTCTCGTTCAGGCCGGGGCGTCTCCGTACACGGTCGGCAAGAGCCAGAGGAACGCCTGGTCCATCGCGGTCGGAGCCCGACTTCTCCCCATCATCGAGATGTTTGTCGACTTTTGCCCTTGCCGGGACGAAGAGGAGAGGAGGGTGTGGACGATGGAAGGGCTGTGCTATGGCCTGTTTGAGGCATACCTGGCCTGCGGGGAGGCCTACGTGGAAAAGTCGTTTGCCATGTTCCGCTATCTGTTTGCGCGGTCCCTCGTTCCGCGGGAGCAAGCCTACGTGTCGACGGTAAACCCGGGATCCGCGGATTGCCGCCTTCTGGAGAGGCTCTTGGAAGAGGACTTTTCGCCGGAGACCGATAAGGACCTTCTCCAGAAAGTCCTCCATCATTCAGTGCTAGTCTCCAACCTCGAAGGGGTCCGGCGGCTGTTGCCCCTGCGAGATCCGCTCCAGTCGACGGATGCCATGGCGGTGTGCCTTCTCTCCCAGAGCATCGCCGCGCCGGGACGTCAGAGCGTTGACATCTTCCTCCTCCTCCTCGGCCACCTGGCCCCGGACTTCAACCTCGACGTGCGCTTCACGCACCTCGATAGCAGCGCCGAGAACCCCGTCCGCATCACCGACAGCGAAGGCATGACCCTCCTGCACAGCACCTTCAGCCACGGACGAGCCCTCATGACGGTGGAGCTGCTGCGCCGCGGCGCCGACCCGTCCCTCGAGACCATCCGGACCAGCAGCCCGGGCGACGGCCTCAACGCGTTCGGCATGCTCTTCTTCGCAGACACCCACCACAACCACCTGGCCCTGGCGGAGTTCCTCGAGTCGAACTACGTCGTGAGGGAGAACCCGGGCTTCGTGCTCGACAACGCCGTCGTCACCCGCGCGAGCCGCAAGACCATCTTCCACTTGCTCTGCGGCGACGAGCAGTCGCGGCGGCACCAGAGCGCCGACAACCTCGCGGCCCTCACGTCCCTGCACAAGAAGCACCTCAGGCGCGTCATCAAGAAGGGGCACCCCCGCCGCCCGGAGCTGGTCCGCCTGGTCAACACGCTGATGGTGGAGGTGGCGGGGGAGGGTGAGGAGAAGACGATGGCGCCGCTGCACCTCGCAGCCGCGAGTGGGTACGCCGACGCCGTCGGCCCGCTCGTCAAGCTGGGCGCGGACCCGCTGGTGCGCGTCGCCGCGGACCCGGCCTCGGGCTTCCCGGGCCTGACGGCGCTGCACATGGCCGACACGCGCCGGGGCGAGGTGTGGGACGAGGAGTGGGACATCTACACGGGGCTCATGGCCGCGGGCGGGTTCCCGGCGATAGAGAAGGGCTCGCCCGTGGCGAGGAAGCTGAGGGCCGAGTATGAGCAGAGGACCGAGAAGACCATCGGCGAGCTGAGCGCCGTCTTGAGGGCTTCGAGGGAAGGCAGGGAGCTGTGGCAGAGGCGGGCCGCCTCTATGGCCTAGCCAGGGCGGTCTCCACGGCGCCTACAGGTCATAAGGTCTCTGGAAGGGGCGGGAGCTTTGAAGGCAGCATTAGAGAATCCAAAACTCGAGAGACTACCTACCTTCCCCCATACCTGTGTAGGTAGGCAGGTTTCTAGGTAAGTACCATAGGCTCGGGACCGTTGTTTTTGAAAACGCGTTAGGAACCGGTTTGGAAGCATTTGAGTGTGACCCGCAGATCTACACCGGTTTTTACGGGTTGAAGAACGTGCAAAAACCAGCACGTGGAATTAACCCGGGTTTAGCCCGGAATATCTATAGATCATGCTTAAGTTCTGCGAAAATACATGGTTTTGTAATACCGTTCGCGCGCTAGGTATGGTAGTGCCCAGGTAAGTACATGTTGGTAGGTATAATGTTTGGTGGAGGACATGAAAACAGAAATTGACAGATGGATCGAACCGATTTTCTTCGTCGGACGGCCGGGGAAAACCCGCATGGGGTGTGCAAATGAGAAATATTGAACGCTAAGAACACCCAAAACAGCAGCTTCGGAGAAACAAACGTCATTGAAAACAAGGAAGCCCAAAGAAGGCAGAAAGAGCATCACGACAAAACTGCCTACAACAATCCCCCGAATTTCCTTCCTCTCCTGCTCAGGCACCGCCACCGCCGCCGCCACTTCCACCCCCTTGAATCTCCGCCAGCCTCCTCTGGATCAGCTCCTCCTCCTCCTCCAGCATGTGCAGCTCCCGCAGGCGCTGCCGCTGCGCCTCGATGCGCGACTGCCGCTGCCGGAGCTCCTCCAGCTCGTCCTGGGCGCCGACGGACGATGGCGCGCTGATGGAGGGCGGGCCGCCGGGGCCGATGGGCGGCGATGACGGCTGGGGGTGGAAGGCCTGGGGGCTCGCGGTGGCGGGCGGCGGCGCGTAGGCCTCGTACGACGGCTGCTGGTGCTGCACGGCCGGGCCCTCGGCGCCCGGGGACCAGCCGTGCACCTCGACGGGGATGTTGGCCGTGTACGCGTCCCGGGCCAGCTGGTCGGGGAGCTCCGAGGCTGGGCGGCTGCGCTGGTCGTGTTGTTGTTGTTGTTGCTGCTGCTGCTGCTGCTGTTGGAGCAGTTGGGGCGGCGGAGTCGGGTACATGGTCATCACGGGCGGGGAGGGGAAGGCGTGCTGCTTTTCCGGCTGCGGGGAGGACCCGACGACCGCCGCCGCTACGGACTCTATCTCCGGGGAGGGGTCGTAGTACTGCTGCCTCTGCTCTGCCGGCGGGGGGTACGGGTGCGGCTGGGGCTGGGGCTGCTGTGGCCCGCCGCTGAGAAGGCCGTCACTCTGCTGCTGTTGCTGCTGCTGCTTCTGTCGGTCCAGCTGGTCGCGGCGGTACCGCAGCATCAGGACCACCGCCAAGGCGACGAGGGCGAGGGCGGCGACGCTCCCGATAGCGATGCCGGCGATGGCGCCACCGCCGAGGGCCCCTCCGCCGTTGACGGAGGCCGGGTCCGTCGGGGTCGGGGTGACCGGGGTGGTCGGCGTGAATCTCTTCCCCTGCGTCAGGGGGTGGGTCTCCAGGATGGATATGTCCGATTCTTGCCACCGGACCTGGATGAAGGGCGCAGAAGCGGTCGTGGTCGAGTAGAAATACGAGTACGACGACGCTGTGAGAGTCGAGGTGTAGACGAGGGTTGGCGAGACTGCGTATGTGGTCCAGCCGGTGTCGCATGTATACCCACTGTTTGCAACGACTTGCCGTTGATCAGACAGTCTGGTCAAAGTTCATTTGGTGGTGGTTTTTTTTTTTTTTTTTTTTTTTGGGGGGGGGGATGATTATTCAGGCTCACGTAGGGGCACATAGGATATTGGTCTCTCCAGCCAAAAGCTCCGGGCCCTGGTACGTGTTATACCGAGAGCAAGCGCTACGGTATCCGCTTGGGCAGATACCGGGAGAGTAGTATTCCCTCCTCGATGCGAGATATTCAGAGTACCCCGTCGGCATGCAGCTTGTGGAAAAGGCGGTGGGGGCCTCTCTTGTCCATGGGCCGCAAGGAGGAGTCCATATCGTAGTCAGTGAACCCGCTGGCGGGTTCCTCGTTGCGGCCATGGCGGCGTTATTGGTGGTTGTGATTTTGATGGTGTCGATGATGAGGACGGTGATAGACAGATGGTAAGGGCAACAACGGTGGTGATGGCCAGTGGAAGAAACAGCCGTATGGAAGTAGAGCAGTCACACCGAAACTGAAGATTTCGGGCAAAGGTAGGTTCAAGGAGAATAAAGACGGGGAACGAGAGAGAAAATCGCTCTGGGGTGATCTGAGGGGGACACTGTCCAGCCTCGTTCCCTTACTCCCCTTGCCTATGCAACCAAGCGCAAGCCCCGTTCCATGATGTCCCAATTCGTGTACCATTTACCTACGGCCGATCTATCTCCCCCCTCCCTACCTCCCATTCCCCATTTCCATTTCCCGCAATGGTTCATTCTTCCTTGCCAAGAGACTATCCGTATTGTAAAATTGGTGGCTTGCAGCTGCTGTTGCGTGTTTGTGCCCGGCTGCACAGACCGGCCTGGTGACACACCACCCCCGTTGAAAGCTGCGAATATTGGCGTTGTCACATCTCGCCTGCTGCTGGGATTGGTCTGGCGACTGCTGCCATGGTCTGTGCCAAGAAAAGACACGGGTGATCACCTCGCAAAAATTGTCCATTAGCCCAGCAGGGGAGGACAACTTTTATTGCTGCGCTTCCCTTTTCTTCATAGCTTCTCTTCAGCTGGACGCATTATGATTCTTGGTCGTTCGATCCTAGCCTTCTCAGAAGCACACGGCCTCAAAATCCCGCACTGTTCATTTTTAGAGATAGGTAATTGCTGCATACTGTAACGGGGGATGAGAAGCGGGATTGATGATAATAAAAAGTACTCAACTCTCTGCTTCTGAGGGAGCCAATCTCTAGCTTAAAGGGTAAGGATTGAAGTTAAAGATGTACGTGATATGTGCTGAACTCCCCTCGCATCAAAAGGTGCGTAGTCCATGCCAACGGCAATATTCAAGACGGCGGGGCATTTGTACGTGTTGCTCACAGGGGTGAGTGAGGCTGAGCTTCACTGGTCAAAGGGGGAGGACCGGACTAGCCGTGGCCTTCGATTTTTCAAATGAAATGGTTCCATGTGGTTCTCGTTTACGGATCTTCTCGCCAACCTTGCCGAGAGCAGAGCGGACGACCAATTAGGATCTAATAGCGATCAGTCAATCCAGGTCAGCTGAAAATTTAGTATGCCCTCCCTGCTGAGAATAACCATGTGGAAAGTAAAGTATGATAGATTGATAAAAGCAGCCCAAGAATCAAGGTGTAGCTTCGCAAGAAAGTCTCGGGGCCAAACACAATGCATTGCACATGGAGAGAAAAAACGCAAGGAATTTAGGAGAAAGAGTTGAGGAATCGGGGGGTATAATAAATAAATAAAATAGATAGAACAAGTCTGGCCTGTCTGACAGTCTGCCTCCCACGGTCCCAACCGGATGGAGCCCCGGCCAGAACTACCGGAAACCTTGGGGAGCAAATACACGGGTCGCCTCAAAAGGCCGCTTTTCACTTCCCCACACCAGCATCTCAACTTCAACCGGCAGTGACGCCATTGACGCCTACCCCTTCGAGCCGGTTGAGCAGCTTCTTCATGCTGCTCCACTCCTCGTTCCGCAGCCCCTCCTTGCCGCCCAGGTCCGGCCCGACCTCGAACACGGTCAGGGCGCCCGCGATCCCGCCCGTGGCCAGCCTCCTGCCCTCGCTCTGCTCCCACCGGACCTTGTTCAGGCTGTTGGCCAGCATCGACCGCCCGTCCTTCCTGGGGCTGGGGCTGACCCGCGCGACGGGCTCCTCCGTCTCGACCGTCACGTCCCAGAGCTCGAGCCAGCCGGCCCCGTCGACGAGCGCGAACACCCCCGGCTTGAGCGGCGACCAGGCCGCGTCGTAGACCACGTCCTCGCGGGCGAGGTCCATCAGTGGCGAGACGGCCGAGTCAACCGCCGCCGGGTGGTGGTGGTGGTGGTGGTGGTGCGAGCCTGACGACCCCGCGCCGCCTCCTACGACGCCGCCGCCGCCGCCGCCGCCGCCAACACCCGACGAGGAGCCGCCCGCGCCCGCCTTCTTGGAGACCGTGAGGCCGCCGCTCATCGCCGCCGGGGCGCGCACCTTCCACAGTTTGACGCTCCAGTCCAGGCTAGACGAGAGCACGAGGTCGCCCAGGTCGACGGGGCCCCTGGCCGGGTGAAAGTCGACGCTCATGACGGGCGCGGCGTGGCCCCGGTAGCTGACCCGGGCGTCGACGCCGGCCTTGGCACCGGCCCGGTCGTACCTGTGGCAGGGGTAGATGGTCCCCTCCTCGGACCCGACCAGGAAGTAGGTCGGGTCGGCCTGGGGGAAGGCCATGCAGGTCGGGCTCAGGTCGTCCGTCCTCGCCGGGGCCGGGGCTGTCAGGGTCATGGACTCCTGCGGCTGGGCGAACATGTCGACCCCCCAGCCGCAGACGGCGCCGTCCGTGGAGCAGCTGATGATGTTGTTGGCGTTCTGGGTGCCCACGATGTCGACGGCGTAGACCGGGTGCGTGTGCCCGGAGCCCGTGAGCGGCGTTTTCTGCACCGGCGCCGACTTGGCCCGCGTGTCCCAGAGCAACACCTGTCCGCTGTAGGCCCCGCCGATGATCAGGTTCGGGTGGAAGGGCGAGAATTTGGCCGTCAGGATGTCCGACTGCGCGTGGAAGACGAACTCGGGCCGCTCGTGCAGGTTCAGCGACCACACCTGCACTATCCCGTCCGGGTCGTGCGGCGCCGTCGGGTTCTTGGTGTACGACGCCAGCACGAGGTCCGGGAACTTTGGGGAGAAGTCGATAGACGTGATCATGCGCTTCTTAGACCAGCGGTCGTCGTAGAACTGCCGCACCTCCTTGACCTTGCGGCGGCCCCGCCCGCCCACGTTGCCTTGCTCGTACTCGTCGTCTATCTCGTGCGCCTGCAGCGTGTAGTCCGTCAGGATGTCGTACTCCGCGTCGAGCGCCTTCTCGATCACCTTGGTGGCACGGTCCACGAAGTTGACAAACTCGTCCGAGGCCGTCACCGCCCGCAGCTCCTCCCCCGTCAGCGTCCTCGCGGGGAAGTTGGTCGTCAGCGCCGTGGGCTTCAGGACACCGTCCGCGGTGAGCTCCTGCGCAGCCTTGAGTTCCTCCTCCAGCTCCCTCCTGATGTTGAGCCGGAGCTCCTCCTCCCTGTCTCGCTCCCTCCGGCTCAGGCGCTTGCTAGGCGTCGACGTCGGCTCCTCCTCCTCGGACTCTGACTGTGCCCGTGGGCGGGTCGCAGGCACCCATTCTTCTGTGGTCTGCACACCTTTGCTGTATGAAAATATCTCCTTCACGGGCGAGGGGGGGCATTCGTATATGGTCGTAAGAGGGACCGTCGTGAGCGTCTGTGACTGGGTGCCGGCGTTTGGCTGTCCGCCTCCCTTTTCCTTTTCAGAGGGGAATGGTTCTGAGGTCTCGTTGCTCAGCTCGCCGGCGCTCAGCACGCTGTTCGGTCGGCTCTCTCGACGCGCTGGTGATGCAGAGCCGCCCGGTGCTGTCGATCCCGGTCTGCTCTCTCCCAGGACACTGTTGATGAAGAGTTCGAGGTCTTGGCGATCCGCTCGGCCTGTGTAAACCGGTGGTAAATCGCCCGAAGTCCCTCTCAGGCTTTGGCGGCCGGCCGTGCTTGAGGTTGCTCGGAGTTCCCTCTGGCGTTTCAGCTCGGCGAGCTTTGCTTTCTTCGCAAGGATCTCATCTCGGCGCTGTTGCTGCATTGTGAACGGCGGAGACGCGCCTCATCTCAGGATTGCCTGGTTGTAGGAACGTGGGCGGATATGGGAATGTATGATGATGTGATATGTCTCGTACTTCTTCGTCTTCTTGGTTGTCAGTAGAGGTGTCAATAGGTCGTCGTTGAGACATATGGGTTAGATGTACTCCGTACGATACAGTCCTGGATTGTTGGTGTCGATTGTTGACGCACAGGGGAGAGAGCCAAGCTTGCACCTCGCTAGTACCACCCCAGCGGGCTGCCAAGGCTGCCACTAGTGGCACCGTCCGCTCAGGGGAATGCTTGCACTAAGGACACTCCACCGTGTTTCTAGAACGATCAATTTTCCAAATTGCATATCAGGTGATCGATCACGTTCTCTTGAGAGCTCTACAAGCCACAACCTAGCGTTCTCCATACCGACCCACAAGTTCGGAGCCACGGAAGACAGGAGCTCCCCAGCCGCAAGTTTTTGCCGTTCCGCTGGCGAAAAATCCCGACAGCTCAACATTCACGCACCACCTAATAATTACCTCGATCGTTTTTCAAAGGGGTCAATTGACTCCAATTGCCGCCCGTCGCACCGCCTGCCCACCCTCCTTCGGTCCCGACTGCAGTCGTGAGAGAACGAGGTGCATTTGTCATGTCTGCCACCAACGTATGTCCGCCGAATTGATGCTCGCCCTTGCGCTTGCAAGCCTGCGACGCATGTTCCTCCGGTTCTCCGTTCCACCCTGGCCAGACCTCCAATGAACCGAACTTGAACAGTGCGGATGGTCTCAGAGGTCAATCAGGACTCTGGAGTCGCTCTCATGCTAATTGCACGCCTCTCTCACTGCGATAGGTGCTTCGGTATTCGGCCTTGGGCCTGGGTGTTTTCTATGGCTTCTACCACCAGAGGACCATCACATCAAACCAAAAGACCGCTGCGGCGCGTCGAGAATACGAACACAAGCAGAAGTTAATAGAGCAGGCCAAGGCCGAGTACTCAAAAATGAAGAACCCGTCGCCGGCGACCACGACTGCGACCTCCGCCCGTGAGTTTCGCGGCCCGGTTCCCGTTAACGACATCTCATGTACTCGAAAGACGAGGGCACCGATTCGCGTGAGGGAGGATGCTAATGCCGAAGTATAGTGAACCAAGACCCAATGGATCCCAAGTTCGACCTGGAGGCATATTTCGAGGCGCTGTGGAAGCAGAAGGAGTAGGACGTGGTGGGATAGGCCATATGAATTAACCTGGTTTGGAAAAAAAACGTGCGTCGCTGTGAGGATCACAGTTCTAAGACGACCAACGGGATGAGTCTGGGGCTCGTTGCGCTCACCCGATGAGGGCGGTTGTCCGTGGATTCTGGACGAACAAGGGGGGATATAACGGACGGCGACCGCTCCGTACATGGAGCAGTTGAGATGATGCTGTGCTTCCGAAGGCACATCCGTCGTCATTGCAGCATAGACTTTTCCTTGACTCTTTGTTTTGCACTGTAAATGTGTACACTACAAGATTAGACGGCTAATTCAGGAGCGACCCGGTTCCCAATGCCGCCTGGTGTTTGGCATCTTCTGATTCTCTCCGTCTCGGCATCCACTTGCCTCGCACGAGTTACAGCTCACCGTTATTCCTACTATATGCTGCCACGGTCAGCTTTGAGCTCATGTTGATGCCTTGCCATGACATTCTAGGACATATACGTATCTATATATATATATATATATATACAACTCACGAAAAGCATAGCAGTACAATTCCTACAACTTGCTCCACGACAACATTGAGCTTCTGTGGAAAGTAATGGATGGGCCTCCACCCTCGGCTCACCACAGGCTGTCTTCAAAGGGGAGGGAGGTTCATTTGTTCTGCCACAAAATGAGACATATCAAAAACCTACCAGCCTAGGTAGGTAGCTAACTACCTACACAGGAAACGCTGGACGGACTGAAATCTATCTGCACTCGGAAAAGGTCATCAGCTACCTACTCTTGCGTCGGCTGCTTTGATATTCCCATTTACCCAACTCATGCTCTAATACTACAGTTGAACAGAAAATCGTGAACCGTGCAGTTATCTGGTGCGATAGCTGCTCACCCCCTCGGGGTCCATAGAATGATTGCCCCACCCGGCACTGACACCAGCAGAAGCACCCCTGCAATTTCTGATGCAGGTCGCAGAAGCTCCAAACTGTCCTCTCCAATTCTGGCCAGCACAGCAATGAGTGAGCTTCCCAAAAAGCTCAACTACCCAGCAGACATTGGGAGTGATTTGGCTTCCCCAGAATAAAGGCCAAAATGTCGGCCGAATCTACCTTTAATATTTTCGGCAGCCAGGGGAAGAGCATTCGAACCCTGCTGCGTGTTATCATTCTTTTCCTGATTGCTGGCGCTGCGATTTCGAGTCGATTGTTCTCAGTGATCCGTAAGTGGCGCCGACCAACCAACCCAGGCAGATGAAATGCAAGAGCCACGTCAAGAACGAAGACCAGCCCCGGACTAGACAACCCTGCCGGTGCTGCTTTGGGGGACGCATGCGTCCATGCCATTGATGGCGGTCTAGAAATCATCTAAGTGGAACTGGGAGCTTGCTTGCTAACTTTTGTGGTATCCCTAGGGTTTGAGAGTATCATCCACGAATGTCAGTCCTTCAGCTCCTCGCTCGCTCGATAATACGCCCTTCCTCCCAGAGGCCACTTGCATCGTGTCTCCCCCGAAAGTAAACTACGTACTAACCCGTTCACCCCAGTCGACCCTTGGTTCAACTTCCGAGCCACAAAATATCTCGTCGCCAATGGCTTCTACTCGTTTTGGGACTGGTTCGACGACCGGACCTGGCACCCCCTGGGCCGCGTCACGGGTGGTACGCTCTACCCGGGCCTGATGGTCACCAGCGGCGTTATCTACCATGCCCTGCGCGCCCTGACCGTCCCCGTCGACATCCGGAACGTCTGCGTTCTGCTCGCCCCAGTCTTCTCCGGGCTGACGGCCTTCTCGGCCTATCTCCTTACCAATGAGATGACCACGAGCTCGTCGGCGGGCCTGCTAGCCGCTGCCTTCATGGGCATCGCCCCCGGCTATATCTCCCGCTCCGTGGCTGGCAGCTACGACAACGAGGCTATTGCCATCTTCCTGCTCGTGTTCACCTTCTACCTCTGGATCAAGGCGCTTAAGCTGGGCTCCATGTTATGGGGCGCCCTCTGCGCCATGTTCTACGGCTACATGGTGGCCTCGTGGGGCGGATACGCCTTCATCACCTGCTTGCTGCCCCTCCACGCCTTCGTCCTGATCTGCATGGGCAGGTATAGTACCCGCCTTTATGTGGCTTACACGACCTGGTACGCCCTGGGGACTCTGGCTAGTATGCAGATTCCGTTTGTGGGCTTCCTGCCGATCCGGACGAGCGAGCACATGCCGGCGCTGGGCATATTCGGCTTCATCCAGCTGATGGGCTTCTTGGACTACGTGCGGGCCGCGATCCCGGGCCGCCAGTTCCGCATATTCCTGGTCCTCTTCTCCGCCGCTGTGTTCGGCATCAGTCTGCTCGGCCTCGTGATCGCCACGACGGCTGGGTTTATTGCCCCTTGGAGCGGCCGTTTTTACTCACTCTGGGACACTGGCTACGCCAAGATCCACATCCCCATCATCGCGTCTGTTTCTGAGCACCAGCCCACTGCCTGGCCGGCTTTCTTCTTCGACCTCAACATGCTCATCTGGCTGTTCCCCGCTGGTGTCTATCTGTGCTTCCAGAACCTCGCGGACGAGCATGTCTTTATTGTTGTATATGCTCTGTTCGGTAGTTACTTCTCGGGCGTTATGGTTCGTCTCATGCTCACCCTGACCCCCGTCGTCTGCGTCGCCGCGGCCATTGCGGCCTCCCAGCTCCTGGACACCTTCCTGGTGGCCAAGTCGCCTGACCCGGCCAGCGCCCCCACGGAGGAGAACTCCGAGGCAGCCACCAAGAAGGCCATTAAGCAGGGTTCCCTGAGGTCGGCCAGCAAGCCCGTCGTGGGGATCTACAACTGGTGGTCCAAGGCAGTGGTCACCACAGCGATGACGCTCTACCTGATCCTGTTTGTGCTGCACTGCACTTGGGTCACATCCAACGCCTACTCGTCGCCCTCGGTGGTGCTGGCGAGCAGGATGCCCGACGGCAGCCAACACATCATTGACGACTACCGCGAGGCGTACCAGTGGCTCCGGCAGAACACCAAGGACACGGCCAAGGTCATGTCGTGGTGGGACTACGGCTACCAGATCGGCGGCATGGCGGACCGCCCCACCCTGGTGGACAACAACACGTGGAACAACACGCACATCGCGACGGTGGGCAAGGCCATGAGCTCGCGCGAGGAGGTCAGCTACCCGATCATGCGCCAGCACGAGGTCGACTATGTCCTGGTCGTCTTTGGCGGCCTGCTCGGCTACTCGGGCGACGATATCAACAAGTTCCTGTGGATGGTGAGGATCGCCGAGGGCATCTGGCCCGACGAGGTCAAGGAGCGTGACTTCTTCACCGCCCGTGGCGAGTACCGTGTCGATGCCGAGGCCACGGACACCATGAAGAACAGCTTGATGTGAGTTTGTTTTCTTTTCTTTCCCCCCGGGCCGTATATGGAACGCCCCGCTTTCTTAAATTCACTGGCCGAAAATGATGCATGCAAATACTTACCCACTGAGCAGGTACAAAATGTCCTACTACAACTACAACAGCCTCTTCCCCCCCGGGCAGGCGCAGGACCGCGTCCGTGGGGCGCGTCTTCCCGATGTCGGGCCGGTACTCAACACATTGGAGGAGGCATTCACGAGCGAGAACTGGATCATCCGGATCTACAAGGTCAAGGACCTCGACAGCTTCGGTCGAGATCATGCCTCGGTTGCGGCGTTTGAGCGCGGGCACAAGAAGAGGGCGCTGAAGAAGAAGGGACCTCGGGTTCTGAGGTTGGAGTAGATAGACACCAGAGCATTGGGTGATTTGGGGGGAAAATCAAAGGGAATAGGGTCAGCCCTTGATTCTCAGGGAGAAACAAAAGGGAATATATAAAGACATATGGAGAGTCCAAAGGTGACGAGGTGTCATAAAACCAGATAAGCGGGCAGGAGTTTCTCATGTCATGTCCTTTTATTTCTCCCTCTTCTTTCTTTTGTTGCTTTGGCCATGCGGGTAAGGGCGGTAAAGCTGCCAGGATGGACGGCACGAAATGTACACACCACCTCTTGACCTTTTTACCTACGTCGAATGGGAATGTCTGAATCTTAGCTGCAACCCCCGAGCGGCAGGGTAGAGAGACATACATGGCCGAGAGAGTGCAGTGAGGTATCGTGTCTGAGTGGAAATTCTTCACATCAAGGGTTTTTTGGTTGGATGTTTTGGTTCCCCCTCGATTTAGGACTCGCGTGCGGTCCTACCTACTCGTTTGCTGTCACTCAAAGCTATTCCCCCTCAGACCGCCGTTGAATGCAATATCAACTGCAAGTCAACTTCCTCTCACTTCCGGGTCAGAGAGCTCCTCACCTGGTGAGCGACCACCTAGTCGGGAAATTTGATCTTGATAAGGTTTGGCCGGAGGGTCATCTGCTCCCGGCCAGTTTGTTTCCTCTTCCCCCTCACCTCGTCTTTCTTTCTTCACACCTCCTAACTTATTTACCACCCACCTTTTCTCCTTCTCGTGCTCCCCCTCCACTGTCAACATCTCAATATCAAGGTTGTCGAGCAGCCTCCCACATCCTAACACCAACCAAACTTTTCATTGCCTGTCAATAACACACTACCGGGATCAGGTCGTCGCCATCGAGTCTAGCATCGGCGAGCGAGCATCTCACCTTAGTGGGAGATATCTCAGCCCGTCTTTCTCGACGCTTGGTTCTACCCGACTAATTCGATCTCCCCGTTCTGTCAACCCTCTTCTGCTAGTCCACTTGTTTCCCATATCGTCGCATTCCCGTTCATTGATTCAGTCTATAATCCTGCTACTGTCTCGGCGAGCTATCGTACTTTTTCTTGTTTGTATTCCCCCAGTTCTCCTTTAGCACTCTCCAGGTCTTGATCCCTGCCAGAGGTCTCGATTCCTGTCCCAGGTGTCCGGCGGTGCAGCTACCAACCCATTTTTCGTCGGCAGCAGCCGTGCTTACGACTTGTTGCCCATATTTTGTTTTTGTTTTTTTATCCTTCCTCTTTCTCTCTGCTTCTTTCTTTGCAAACACCAACCATAAAAAACGGATCTTTGAGTCTGTTATCGAATTGACGGAGCCCCAAACGGAGCTCATTTTCTTGCCTGCCTGGTGGGGGTTTTTTGTCTACCGATGGTGATACCGGAGCGTTCACCCGTATCTACCAGCGGGCAGCAGATCCAGTAACCAGACAGCCAGGCAAAAAGGTACGACAAGAACTGTCCTACAAATAATGCCTAGCATAATCGCCGATCTAGGTTCACGTGGCTCTTCCAAGCGGTGAGTGGCCGTGATGTTGGCATCCCATACCCCATCCCATGCATGCAGCCCAGCCTCTTTTCTTACTGACAAGAATTATCCTTATGTAGCAAGACTCGGCGCTTTGAGGTGGACATCTCGAGCATAGGAGAAGACGCGAGCGGTGCCTTCACGCTTTCTCTGGGAGGCAAGAACGGACCGGAACTTCGTGACTCGCAGGGCAGGCGTGTTCCCAGCTCCGACTCTTCTTTTTCAGGCCGGTTGACTCGTTTTGACGCTGCTTGCCTGGCCGCTCGGGACTGGGCCAGAGGTTCCGCATCCAGCCGGTCGAGCAGGTCTTCCTCTCTTTCATCCTCGCTGTTGTCGCACACTTCCCCCGCGGCTATACGGCTACTACGGTCATCAAGGCTTCCTAGCGGTGGCAAGAAGAAATCGGAGCAGAGCTCGGCCCGTCAAGGTTGTCGCATCCCTCAAGCCCCAAAGTGCGAGGAAGATAACTCCCAACTGACTACGCAGGAGGCCGAGGACTTGGTAGGCTCAGAGAGTTCGGAGAGTACAGAGGACTCAGAGCACTCGGAGGACTCGAAGGACTCAGAGGATTCGGAGAGTGACGACGTCGACTTTGAGACACAAGATCACGAGGACGAGGAAGAAGACGAGGAGGAGGAGGAAAGCACTGCTGCGGACTCTGTGTGTCTCAAGCCACGTAAGCGGACTAGCAGTCTCCCACCGACGCTGACCAACCCCCTGCGGCACACTTCGCGGCCTCTGAAGGCCAAACTCCCTAATAGATCCGGGCGTCGGACAACACGCTCACGATCCGAGGCCAAGCAGCAGCAAGAGACTGAGGCTAGTCGGAGCAAGGACAGCAAGGCGCCGGACCACATGGCCCAAGTGATGACAGCCACTCCTCAGCCGGCCGGGGTCATGGCACAGCAGGTAGCAGGCGGCGGCGTGCCCGGGGGCCCGAACGCCTTCTCGCCACTCTACTACTTCCACCACACTCCGCCTCGGTTCATATCACCACCTCAGGCTGATGGCACCTTTGGCACCCAACCCCTTCCCTATGGCGCGCCGACCCGCGTGATGCAGCCAGGATTTATCGCCGCTCGGACTACTCCCACTCCAAGCAGCCCACATGTTCCCATGTGTAACCTTCGGGGCCCTTATGCTCCTCCGACTACCACTGCATTTGCAGCCCATCAGGCCTCGGCCCAGGCCGCCCAGGCCGCCCAACAGGCCCAGCAGGCCCAGCAGGTCCCCCAGGACCAATCCTCGGCATCACAGGCCCCACCAGTGAGCGCTGCACCTGCCGCTCAGCAGCCGCAAATCCACGGTCAGGCAGCCCAGGTCCATATGCCACAGGTCGTCGTCTACACGGCGGCGCCTTCCCCCAGCTTCCTCACCCCGAACCAGACTCCAGGCGGAACTCCGAGCCCCAGCCCCGGCCCCGGCCCGACGTCTTCTGCTGGCTCTGGATCCGAGGCCCTCCTAACCGGCACGGCCGGCACAGGAGGAGCAGCGATACCGGGAGCAGCAGTGCCGGGAGAAGTAGGGGCAGACCAGCTCCGTTCCGCCAGCACGCAGGACTCGTCCAGAGCGCCTCGGCGAACATCCCGCTCCGTGGGCGGCAGCGGGAGCTATGAATACGTAGGTCGCAGGGTGTACGTGAACTTCGGGGTCGACCCCCGCACGGCCGGCACACGGTCAGGGGCGAGCAACGGCTCCTCGGGGGGTGGTGGCGGTGGTGGCGGCAGGGACGGGCCAGGCGGAGGGGGCTCCGGCTCCGGCTCCCGGTTCCTCGACCCCTTGGCCAGCCTTTACTTCTGCTTCGGCTGCGGTAGGGTCCGGTCGAGGGCGTTCCACGCCCAGAACCCGCTGAGGCGGGGGGAGGCACCCGGCGCCAACTACTGCGCCAACTGCCGGCTTGCGAACCGGCCCCACGAGCCCGTCGACCGCAAGGAGAACATGCCCCCGGGCGGCGGTCCCATGTCGACGTCTTCCTACCGCGACAGCAGGGGCAGGTCCTTACCCCGGATCTTCATCCCCGACACTTCCTCCGTCGGGAGCGGGAGCCATCTGGGCGACGGCGAGGACGACCCTGCGGACCGCTCCCCTCCGCTGGTGGACGGGCGCGAGCCCCTTTCGCCATGGCCCCTCCCTCGCCCTCCTCACCCAAACATCCCAGGCGCCACTGTCACGGAACTCCCGCTGGGTTTGACGCCTCTCCGCCCTGAGCCCTTGCGCACTTTGGCTCCCCGCCACCCGGCGCCTCGCCCGGCACCCCTACGCACTTTGGCACCCCGTCAGGAGCCCGAGAACACCGGTCTACACGACTTCCCCCGCTTCCGATACCGACCACCGACCGCCGAGTCGGTTGCTAACTCCTCCCTCGGCATTGATGGTCGTCATAGCCTACGCTATACTCCGCCCCGCCACGACCGAAGCCCATCTAGAGGCAGTGACGATAGCGTCCCGGCATTCCTGCAGACACCCGAGCATCTCCGACCTCAGGGCGCGAGACGGGAGTCCGCCTCCCCGTTCTCTGGGGACAGGGACGTCTCACCATCGCCCATGCCGAGTGCATCCCGTCGCCGCCACCACCACTCCGCGTTTCACAGCGACAGGACGAGGCAGGTGCGTTTCCGTCGTCCTTCGCCGCTCAGACACAGCACTAGGCTCCGCACGGACTCGTACAGGAACGATGGGGGCAGCGACGGCGAGCGGCGTGACCGAGATGATCATGATGGAGACGACGACGACGACGACGACGACGATGAGGCCCATGACGCCGGTGGCGCCCGCAGCGTCAACAGCGAGCCCGCCATCGTCGCCGGCGCGACTGGCGCAGCCGGCATCGCGAATAACGGCCGCGGCAGCACCCGGGAGGCGCAGTCGCCCTCGCCCGTCGAGGGCCTGGACGACCCTTTCACCCTCGCCGCAGGCCTCTCCTCCTCCTCCCGCAGGGGCCGCCTCTTCACGGTGACGACGCGGACGGCCTCGACCTCGAGCAGAGGCGGCAACCCCACGACGGGTTCTCCCGTGCCCCTGGCGGCGCGTCAGCAGCAGCATCGGCGTCGGCATCTTCATCATCAGCATAATACGCGGGAAGGCCCGCGACTACGGAGCGCCTCGGACAGGACGATACCCATGGCGCGGTTCCTCGCCAAGCCGGAGAACGAGATCCAGAACCGGGAGGGGCAGCAGGAGACTGGTGGTCGCGCAGGTTTTGCTACCGCCGGCGCAGCTGCTTCTACTTCTGCTTTTGCTGCCGCTATCCGGGACGGAGATGGCCACAGCGTCGAGGGACACGGACACGGGAACGAGGGCTTCAGCTCCCACGGCGAGGACGACGACGGCGAAGGCATCTCGACGGCGGCCCAGCATCCGCCCTCTTATGGCGACAGCAGCGGTGACGCCCGCCGGGGGTCCAACACGCCCCCCTCGGAATCCTGGTCCGGCGGTCCCGCCACCCCGACTCCCGGCAGCATGGACGGCGGCAACAATAACGACCACCACAAGAACAGACACCAGAAAAACAGCCGCCGCCACAGCCACAACCACAACCACAACAATCACAACAATAGCAATATGGCGGCCGTGGAGCCGGGGGAGAATCACCATCACGGCCACCACCAACCCGTGTCGGTCCGGGGCGCCAACCACGCAACCCCGGCGGTGGACGGCCCGCCCCTGAACGGCGGGGTGGTCAGAATGGGCGACCGCGACCGCGACCGCACCAACACCGCCGCGGTGGCGACGACCTTCGACTTCTCCACCCTGGACGGCACGCCCCGCGACGAGTCGGACCCCTTCTACGCGCACCGCCTCTCTGAGTGGGAGCTCGAGCAGCGCTGGGGCGAGCTGCTCGCCGGCCCGGACTCGGCGCGCGCGCGCGCGTTGGGCAACTTCATCGTCGGCGCCGACGGTTACGTCCTCGAGCGGAACGGCGATGATGGGGTTTCTGAGTACGGGCTCGGGTACGTGCCCGGGCATGTGGAGGAGTTAGAGGAGGGCGAGGACGAGGGATTTGTGGATGAGGGATTCGCTGAGTAAAAGAGAGGTTGGGTTGGGTAGGCAAACCCAACCCAACCAAACCTGCCTAGGTTGATGGGATAGCACTTCTTAGAGCCGCGCCACTCTCAGCAGCGGCCTCTGGGAGGGGCTTTGGTGGCTCTGACTACTCTGATGGGTCTGACGGCTCTGTCGGCTCTGATGGCTCTGATGGCTCTGATGGATGCCTAATCAGAGCTGGGAATGAGGCGGTCTGGGAACTGCTCAAGGAGGAACTTTATTTCGGTTTGGGAGCATGTCCTCTCGGAAGGGGTGTTCCGTGGCAAGGCTGGAGGATCCTTTTTGCTGTTTCTTTTACACTTCGTGCTCTTCCCTGTTTGTGGTTTGGTCACCTTGTGTTTTTTCTCTTTGCAGTTGGTCCTTTGTTCTTCTTTCTAGTTGGTATTTTCCTCTTTGCGGTCTGTTTCCCCCTCCCCCACGGCCTATACGGCGAGATTATGTCTTGTTTTTACACTTTCTGATTTGTCTTCTCCCCTCTCCCTTACCTCGTCTGACAAACTGTTTCCCCCCTTCTTTCTGGTCTGCCTCGCCCCGCTTGGCCACACTTCGTATGTCATTTGCCCTAATCGCACCGACAAGTCAGTTGGCAGATAGGTACGCAAGTACAGATCCTTCCCATTTGTCTTCACCTTAACCCTGCCATGTAAGATATCTTCGCACGTCGGTACCAGAAGCATCTGTTCACAATCACTCCCCACTCCAGACTCCATGTCCAGTCATATCCAGATCGCTCATGTTCTTCTTCCTTTACAAAATCGGGAGCAACGCAGAGAGATAGCTAGCTAGATAGGTTAGGTAGTTATATTGAAATCGAGTCAGTTCTACGACCACCAAGGGCACTCCTCATGTGGTAGACTTTCTTACCGTGATTTTTGTGGTTGCGGATGGCAGCTCTGACGCCCGACCGAGCCAAATAAATACTCTACCAGGCAGCCTAGTCGAGTACTGAGGTCCGGCCTTATTATGTTGGTCAGTATGAGCGGGCTAGGTAGGTACCTACCTAGGCATGGGGTATCTATTTCAGTCGTTTATTTACAAAACTGCTCTGGAGCAGGCCCCCTCTCCGCTGCATATATCAGTGAATCCAGAAACATTGAATCCATTCCCCTGGCCACACCAAAAGTGGGGAGAAGAAAAGGCCAGCCAGACCCAGACCCTACCCCGTCACGGCCTCCCGCGCTTCTTCATAACAGGCTTCCTCACAGCCCCCTTGGTGATAAACTTCCTCTCCCCGCCATCCCCAACCCCGCCCCCACCGGGCTTCCCCCCGGCCCTCCCCTTCCCGGCGGCCAGGTCGGCCTCCCTCTGGCGGCGCTCCTCGTCCCGGCGCTTGTCGTCGGCCATCCTGGCCTCGATCTCCATCCTGCGGTTGAACTCCGTCTCCACGACGCGCTTGTCCCTGGCCGAGTAGCCCTTCTCCTTGACCGAGTAGAAGACGCCGCCCAGGTCGGCCAGCCACATGGGGTCGACCGAGGTCACGGTGGACATGTACTCCTTGGAGGTCAGGATCAGCTCGTGGTAGACGACGTAGTCCGGGAGGAAGCCGAGGCCGTACAGGGCGCTGGTCGGGTGCAGCTGCACCGTCACGCTCGTCCGGAGGTTGATGTACTCGCCTATGCCCTTGACCTTGGCCGCCTGGTGGTAGTAGCCCGAGCAGACGCAGCGCCTCACCACGTCCCAGTCCGTCCCGCACGACGCCATCTCCATCTTCTGCGCCCGCATGATGTCGAGCAGCTGGTCCCGCACCTCCTTGGCCCGCCGCAGCGACTTGGAGTGCAGGAAGTGCCGCGTGCACCAGCCGTCCGAGTAGCCGTTGGCGCGCCACTGCGAGTAGACGTGCAGGAACGTGAGGTGGTCCGACTCGGGCACGAAGAACTTCTCCCTGGCCGCGTCCGACTCCTCCTGCCTCTCCTTGGGCCGGTAGAAGACGTTGGGCACCGAGAGCATCGACACGATCGTCACCATCTCCTCGCTGCAGCCATACTCCTCCGACACGATCAGCAGCTTCGCCAGCGACGGGTCCATGGGGAAGTAGTTCATCTTGCGGCCCAGGTCCGTCAGCTCGCCCAGGTTGTCCAGCGCGCCCAGCGCCCACAGGTCGAACAGGGACGTCGTGATGGTGTCCTGCGGTGGCGGGTCCATGAAGTCGAAGTCAAGGAGGTCCTTCACCCCGAGCGACTTGATCAGCAGGATTGTGTTGCTGAGGTTTGTCCTCTGTATCTCTGGGATCGTCTGGATGTATAGCTCGTCCTTGAACGCCTTCTCCGTGTAAAGCCTGTAGGCCTTGCCCGGACCGGTCCTGCCGGCGCGTCCAGACCTCTGCGACGCGTTGGCTTGCGATATAGGCGTGATCTGGAGAGTGTCCATGCCCATCTTCGGGTTGTACACCTTGAGCTTCGAATAGCCTGCGTCGACTACGTACATGATCCCGTCCACAGTCAGACTCGTCTCTGCGATATTAGTGGCCACGATGCACTTGCGCACCCCTGGAGCTGCCTTGTCGAAGATCTTGGCCTGGAGGTCTGCAGGCATCTGGCTGTAGATGGGGAGGATACTGAGCTTCGGGGGGTCATTGAGGACGTCTAGCCGTTCCCGAACCAGTTCACAGGTGACTTCAATGTCCTCCTGGCCCGTCATGAAGACGAGGATATCGCCTGCGCCCATAGACACATGAATGGCGAGCACCTGCTGCACCGCCTGGTCCACGTAATCTTCCACCGGGGAGCGGTGGAACATGACGTCCACGGGGAATGTCCTCCCAGGGATGACATACTCAGGGGCACCGCCGAAGAAGTCCGAAAAGCGTTTGGAGTTCATGGTGGCCGAGGTCACAATAAGCTTGAGGTCTCGTCTCCTCTGCAGGATCTTCTTAAACAGGCCCATCAGCACGTCCGTATTGAGCGCTCTCTCGTGAGCCTCATCCATGATAACGCAAGAGTACCGATCCAGGTCCGGCTCGTTCAGGGACTCCCGCAGCAGGACGCCGTCGGTCATGTACTTGATAACGGTCTCCTTGCTCGTGCAGTCCTCGAACCGGATGGCGTAGCCCACGGTGCTCCCCAGCTTCACCTCCATCTCCTCGCTCACCCGCTTCGCCACGCTCATGGCGGCCACCCTCCGCGGCTGCGTGCACCCGATCATGCCGTGCTCGCCGTAGCCGTCCTCGTACAGGAACTGGGTGAGCTGCGTCGTCTTGCCGGACCCGGTCTCGCCGACGACGATGATGACCTGGTTGTCGCGGATGACGCGCATCAGGTCCTCGCGCACGGCGAAGGCGGGGAGGAACTCTCGCTGCTCCCGAAGCGACTTGCTCGCGCTGAAGTCGCTCGCGCCCCCTTCGTTCTTCTTCATGTGCTCGCTGAACTTGTTGGAGCTTTGGTGCCTGGCCCTGCCGCCTTGGCCATCCATGCCGCCTGCCTCTTTGTCATCCGGCACGGGGAGGGCACTGTCGCCGTCCTCGTCCCTGACCCCCATGATGTTCCCCAGGGCGGTGCCGGCGATCTTGGTCGCCTCCTGGGCCTGCCTCTGCCGCTCCCTCTGCTGCCTCCTCTCCCTCACGGCCTTGCTCCCCTTCCGGCTGAACACGGCCATGTCGCTTTGATTGTCCCTCACGGCGGGCACCGGGTCCAGCTGCTTTGTGAAGACGGTACGGCCGTCGAGGAACGGGGGGCGGAGGTCGTGGACGAGCAGGTGCACCCGCGTGGCCTCCTCATTGTCGTCGAAGTCGGCCCCGAGGTCCCTGCGCTGGGCGACACCCGAGGTGAGCATCCGATTGGTCTCCCAGGCGTCGACGTCCTTCTGCTTCTGCATCGCACGGGCGCTCATGCGGTCGAAGTGGCCCGCCTTCTTCTGCACCATCTGCGCCTCACGCTGCTCCTTCTCGGCCCAGGATGAGTCAAACGCCCCGAAGGGGTTGTGCGTCTCGTCGCCGAAGGTATGGCCCATCTCATCGCCCGCATACCAGTCACGGTCCAAGGCGGTCGCGTCCTCGTCGTTTGGAACCGGGCTGGCGCGGCTGGCTGGCTTCGAGTTAGGGTCTAGTCTTCGCCGTTTAGGGGCGGCCTCGCCCTCTCTGCCACGCTCACGCCAAGACATTGTGCTTGTGTAGTATCGGTGTCTCGATGGGAGCTGGTCAACGCTCGCAGCGGCGAGAAAAGAGAGTCGAAAAGATCCGCAGAAACGGTCATCAATGGGGGGCTCAATACGGGCGTACGACAGCTTCACCAGGGTTAACAAAGGGGACAACCACGCTTGAGACGGTACGTAGGTACGAAGTACATGATCCTTGCGGGAGAAAAGTAAACAGCTAGGATTATGATAAGATAAGCCCCGCGCAGACCCACTAAAAAGTTCATCCTGGGATTTTTCCCTCGCATTTTTTGTCGATAACTCTCGTCCCCATACTGACCCCTCCTCCCACTCCTTCATGCGCTGAAGGCAAACTGTACTATTGCAAAATGTCCATGATAACGGCGACTGCTTGGGTGCCGCGGGGTTTTGCGGCGCCTTTCCCACAGAAGTACGATTTCAACCAGGAGGAGTTCGAGCGTATCGCCCAATTGGCGAAGCTCCAGCTTGACGATGCGGAAGAGGAGCTTAAGGAAGCGCAAGCCGAGGCTCGCCAAGACAAGGACGAGTCGGGGGAGGCCAGTGAAAGCAAGTCAAAATCAAAGTCGAAGTCGAAATCAAAGCCAAAACGGAGCGAAAAGTCCGTTGAGGAGTTGGGCGAGTGTGTGATATGCTACCTCTATTCTGTATTGTTCCCCTGATTCCTCTTTCTGGCTAACTGACCCTGCGCACGCCTGATAGCATTGATCTGAACGATGATGACCTCAAGGAATACGATCTGGAACATTATGACGACGATGATGAGGAGGACGAGGCGGGGGGTCAGGGAATGGGCATGTTTGGAAATGTCAGGTCACTCGCATATTACGAGAACAATGATGACGACCCATACATCACCTTGAAGGACGGCGCGGCCGAGGAAGAGGAGAGCGAGGATAGGGAAGAACTTCAGATACTGGCCACGGACAACCTGCTGCTCGCGGCCAAGGTCGAGGATGAGCTTGCTCACCTGGAGGTGTACGTCTACGAGGACGAGGCCGACAATCTGTACGTCCACCACGACATCATGCTACCCGCGATACCACTCTGCGTCGAGTGGCTGGACATTCCCGTCGAGAAGAAGGGCGTGGCCAAGGATGCGGCGGCCAACTTCGTCGCCATCGGCACCATGGACCCGGATATCGAGATCTGGGACCTCGACACGGTGGACTGCATGTACCCCAACGCGATCCTGGGCCAGGGTGGCGAGGCCGAGCAGAAGAGCAAAAAGAAAAAGAAAAAGAAGTCCAAGAAGGTCAACGACCAGTACCACGTCGATGCCGTTCTGGCCCTGGCCGCGAACCGCAAGCACCGCAACCTGCTCGCCTCGGCCTCGGCCGACAGGACGGTCAAGCTGTGGGATCTGCACACAGTCAAGTGCGCAAAGTCGTACGGCTTCCACACGGACAAGGTCTGCTCGCTGGCCTGGCACTCGACGGAGACAACGGTGCTACTGAGCGGCAGCTACGACCGCACCGTCGTGGCCGCCGACATGCGCGCCCCGGACGCCAAGGTGCCCCGCTGGGGGGTAGAGAGCGACGTCGAGATGGTGCTGTGGGACCCGCACGACGGCAACTACTTCTTCGTCTCGACCGAGGGCGGCGTGGTGCACTACCACGACATCCGGAACGCGCCCGCGGCCCCGGAGGCCTCCAAGCCGGCCTGGACGCTGCAGGCGCACGACGAGTCCGTCTCCTCATTCGATATCAACCCCGTCATACCTGGCTTCATGGCGACGGGGTCGACGGACAAGACGGTCAAGCTGTGGAACATCCAAGCACAGGGCCCCTCGATGGTGGTCACGCGCAGCCTGGACGTGGGGAAAGTCTTCTCGACGAGCTTCGCGCCCGACCCGCTGGTTGCCTTCCGTCTCGCCGTCGCGGGGAGCAAGGGCAACGCCACGATCTGGGACACGAGCACTAACGCTGCCGTCCGGCGGGCCTTTGCCACAAGGCTCGCGTCCGCGGGAGTCAAGGTGCCGACGGACGGGGAGGTGAAGGAGAGGGTGATCGGGGTGATTGATGACGGGGATGAAGAAGAAGAAGAAGAGGAGGGTGATGATGATGATGATGATGACGATGAAGGCGAGGATGAGGATGGGAAAGGCAGTGACGACTCGATGGATGATTCTTAGGTTTCCTTCTCGTTGTGGATACTACAAGGCCTTTTTCCTTCCTCACAAGCTCCCTACCTAGGTACCCACTTAGATTGCCGTTCTGATACATAGGCTCTATCTAAGGCGAGATACTGAGGATGACGCTGATCTAAACTTTGAAGCCGATTTCTTGTATGAGTGCTTTTCGCACTTTGTAGAGATTGCTTATGTGGTTGGGGCTGCGGGCTGCGGAGTGGTTGAGGCCGCCGCTCAGCTTGTGAATCGACACTTGAAGAGGGAGGGGCCACGTTTCGTGACGGTCTATTCATCCATTGGGAGGTACACCATGGTCTCAAGAATCGAACTGTTTTGTTTTTACGCCCCTACCGCGAGGGGAAACTTCGAAGGTGAAGCGTTGGGGTCTATGGGGGCAGGTGTGAAGAATATTATGACACATCGGCGTTGGCGAGTTCTCTTCGTTGCTAGGCCGGAGATCCAACCGTTTCACGCAAGCGGCACTGCACATGGATAGACAACAGAGGGCACGGCTCAGAATCGGTGCTAGCATCGGGTCTGTTATTGGGAAGACGGGAAAGGCTCCTTGTGCATCTGTTCCCCGGGTACCTGTGGAGCGAGGTAGAGAAAGACCTCTACATCTCTCGGCTATGAGTGGCGAAGTCACGCTCGGCCACCCGCAGTGGCATTTCGAGACCGTGCCGACGCCGCCTGGCCATGGCCTCAACTATGTGCCACGATAAATTCTAGCGCACCGGCTGCAACGGCCAACTGGCCCAAAAGGCTGGTCTGGATCTTGCCCAAAAAGCGGCCGTTGGCGCAGTATAATATGGCCCCCGAATGGAGGCGTGGGATTAGTTTTTCAGAGGTGCTGACTGAGGAGGAAACCCAAGGAAGACGGCGGACGTTTTTAGTTGGATATAGACGGGACACACTAACAGTGCCTTACATACATACAGACACTAATACAAAGAGTCCCTTGCAGCAGCACTAATGCCGGATTGGTCCACAAGTTAGGGATGTTAAGATGAACGGAGCCTCAAGTGCCAACAGAACACTGTCCATCAATACAGGAATGGATAGATTTATGCACCTTGTCTTAAACGGAATTGTCCACCTATGAGATGATGCGGCCTGCGAATCCCGATGACTTTGATGGCAAGATGGAGAAAGTCGCATGAGGCGACTTTATATTAAGCAGGCACCGGCGTGGAATGTTGAGACAATCGTGGAGCTGTTTTGGGCGGGTTTGCCGACCCATTTCGGGGCGAACCAGGGAGACGGAAACACGACATCGCGGAGCCGAACGGCTCTTGGACTCCCTTTGGGTGAACCGCCCCCACAAAAGAGAGATCTCCGCCGATCACCAGCCCTTGAACGTAGTGGATAATGGATAATTGGATATGGAGCTGGACTGCCGTTTTTGAACTGTTCGCATTGACGGAGCCCGCTGGGCGGGGCTTGTGTTGTCCATGCTGTATTTATCCGGCCTGGTCCTCGACGATGAAATGATGGGGGAGTTGGTTATGCAGAGGCATTGCAGTGCATTGGGACAGAAGTCATCTGATTTACTCGTGGACGCCCGCGTGGCCGTGTGCGCTCCGATCAGATTCTCGTTCTTGCCGATGCAGATTCGTACACACGGCCATTAAAAGACCCTCGGGTTCGGAAAGCAGCGCGTGCCACGGCGCCAGGTGAATCTGACCTGCACTCCTGCAGAGGCTGCAGGTGACGACTCATTGGGTGCTGTTGGTTCAGCATACGGATGGGCACACAGCAGCACAAAGGAACACACCGACGACAGAGGCGCGAAATCACACATCCACCCTAGCCAGCAGTACGCCCTCGCACCAATTTACTCTGTACCTGTCGTCCAGTCATTGTGTCGTTGGAAAAGGGAGATGCTCGACGCTGAAACAGCGAAGCTGACCAGGTGAAGGTTAGAACATTCATCCAATGGGAGCCGCTGTCAGTGACCTCCGCCGTTTCAAGTCTTGCAGGGGCCAAAGCGCCACATTTCTTCGCTCCATCTTTGCGCTTGTGTTCTGGTCACTCACCAACAAGCTCCATGTCCATTCGAGCGACACGGCCGCCCACCCCCTTTTGGGCAGGTTCCAACCCACACCGAGTAAATAGTGTACTTTCAGGGACGGAGGGGAGAACGACTGGAGGTATCTGTGATTCATCTGGGATTCACGCTCGCTCCGAATGAAAACGGTCCTGCCCAGCTAAGTCTGTAATGGCAGGCGAATTCGTCAATAGTTCTCACTCTCGGGTTGCTATTTTCAGCAGACGTGGTGCAACGGCTGTCAGCCACGTATGTACTGTCACCTTCGCTCCAGAGTGTAGACTGAGGTGCAGACGGCACGATTGGGGCCTGCACCTGTGCCTCATTGGCGCCCGACCTCATCTTGACCTTCATACACAGACCAAAATCGCGCCACCGTTAGCCAACATACAATAAGCCACCACAACATCCATCCGTAGCTAAATGTAGAGTGAAAGAGAAATAGGACCAACTAACACCTGCAAGATGTCCCATGGTGGACGCGACTCAGGGAATGTTTCTCCCCTTTGCCGACGTAACAAGAGGTCCAATGATTCCGACGAGCCATTTTGGAGCGGCAAAGAGCGAGGAACCGAGAGGATCGCTCTTGATTCGTCCAATATTTAGGGAGTTAGTCGCTTGAGCGGCCAATCCAGGGAGCTGATCAGCAGAGCTGGTCCACTTTTCTGGCCAAAGTGGAGCCTCTGATCCCGGTTGCAAGGGCGAGGAAAGGTTGAGTCTGTGTGTTGGTGGTGCGGGACGGCGGGTTTGTCTCCATCCCTGGGAAGGAGCAGTGACCAATTTTGCCGTGCCATCGATCAAATCTGTCGAGAAAAAACTCCCCCTTTATCAGTCGCCAACCAGGATGGTAGGTTACGGGTACCTTAGTGTTATACCCATGACCCATACTCAGGACAAGTACCACGAACCTTTGGGGTCCAACGTCCTGCTTCCACCGCGATTTGGTAGTACCACCCACCCTTGACCTCCTCCTTCCTCATATTATTGTATCCCCCGCAAGGATCTCGGAGAGCGAAGTGCTCTCTTTTCCCGTCTCTATCCCAAACTTTTGCCATTTCACGTCTCCTCCCACCATTAGGTCAGTCTCTCCTTCGACCTTGAATTTTACTTCTTCACAACCCTTCAAGGAATTTTGTTTGTTTGCGCTGGATCGAGCTGGGAGTCTTGTCGGGAAAGACAACATACACCACTTTTACGTACACCAAACCTCTCTCCTTAAATTCACCGCCGCTCGGAAACCAGGTGTTTCCGCTGTTCAGTGGCCGCTGGACGTTGGACGGGACGATTCCCAAGTTGAAAAAGACAAGATTAAAAAGAAAAAATACCGAGAGAAAGAAGGACGGAAAAGGGCAAGACTCACGAGAAAGAAAGGACCATTATACACACAAAGGACTGGAACCATTGTGCGGCCTTTCACCTCCCACAACTTTTGCCATCGCCGGCGTCACTCCTTACAGCTTTCTCTTCAGCGCATATATTCTTCACTCTACAATACCTGCCTACCTAAAAACCCCTCCCACCTTACAGCTTGGACGCTGTATCCACGTACCCTCATTCCTTCCATCTTGAAGGTCTCAGGATCCCGGCTGCAACAGCGGTCTCAACCTCGTTCTCGATCACTGCCGTTCTGGTGTCTCGGACACAAAACACTGCGTGATCACGCAGTTGGCGACAGTACTACCTGAGGGGCGAATCTCATCTGACAATTAGTCAGTTTGGGTGTGGCCGTCTCCTTCCCAAAGGGTACAGGAATCAGGACCATCAAACCCTGCTGGGCACATTGCGCTTGCACCTGCCCGCTGTCAATAACCGTGGACATCGACAACGTCATCAAGTGTACCGTCCACTAGACAACCACTGATATACTCCATGATACAGAGTGTCAGGACGGATATAACTCGTCTCTTCTCGCTCAAAAGTTCGAAAACAGTTCCAACTCTCTTCACTCCACCAGTCTGCGCATTCACCACTAGGTCTAGACCGTGAATCACAGATCACGAATCACGCACCACTGTCAGGTGTCTCTTCTCAGAGAGCCGCCGGGGAAACAGGAGTTTAACCACCACTAGTCAGGCAGTTCACCAATCATCACACACACACATCCCACCCCTCACAGTTCACAACATGTCCATCGCTCGAGCATTCACGACCCGTCGGGTCAAGCAGAGCCTTGAGCTCAGGGATGCGGCTGAGGGCATGCACCGAAGCAACACAACCCATAAAAGCTCGGGATCACTATCCATCAGGCACAAGATCTCTGCCCCAGTGGAGCTAGTGTCGACCACGAACATGCTCTCTTACAACGCGCCCGATATCTATCCCCAATCCAAATCTTCCCCCAACAGCTCCACAAAGTCCGACGACGACAGCGATAGCCTGCCAGGCAGCGCCTCGGCCTCGGAAACGCCTCCCACCAGCCCGGATTCACCCCACCCTGCCAAAAGGTCCATCTCACCGGAGCCCAACCACCTCTCGTGTTACTTTACAGCCCCCGGCCAGGCCATCAACGCGCCCACCGCGACAGAGGCACCAGTCATCCCCCAGCGGGCCCCCTCGCACGTCAAGAAGTCTTACGAGGCCCTGACCCGTCACAGGTCGACATCCCGCCTGTCGGAGCAGTCAGCACGCACCGTCTCGTCAAAGAGCAGCTTCAGTTTCTCGCGGTCGTCGTCAACCTCGACGAGCACGAGCGCAACGTCGCACGCCTCCAGCACCTTCAACAGCAATGGCGCCCCCGCCCTGAGCAAGGCGGCAGCGGCCCACCACAGCTCATCCAGCTCGGCTTCGGCGCCGCCGGTCTCGTCGTCGTCATCCTCGGCCCCGCACAAGAGGGACAAGCCGTCAATGTCGATCCACCCCTTCGGCCACGAGCTGGCGCAGGTCTCGGAGCTCGCGGAGGAGTTCACGCCCAAGGAGACCGGGCACGTGGCCGACGAGGAGGAGCGGGAGCTGGCGCGCAAGGGCTTGAACAAGTTCAGCGCGGACGACTACCTGAGCGAGATCCAAGGGCTCGTCACCAGCATCTTTGGCGAGGCCTTACCTGTCAGGACGGCGATGTGGATCTGAAACACAGCGCCGTACCAGATGGGACGGACGGACGGGTCGGTGGACGGACAACCCTCGAGAAGGCTGTTGTTGTTGTTGTTGTTGTTTTGTTGGATGATCTTTCAAAACAAACGCTTCGTTGTACATATTTAACATGGCCCCCCCGCCACCTAACCGAAATGGATGACGCCTTCCCTCTTTTTTGGCTGATTCACATGTCTGAACTCTCGACAAACGGGTTGCGTCACTATCTAAATCGACAGATAGCCGACTGGGCCCGAAGTCATTGGACTGCATGGCAGGTGGATGGATGGCCTTTTCTTACTTTATGGATTGGAGGATGGATCAAGCTTGGCTTTTGGGCTTTTGTGTGGGACTTCTCAGGCGTGAGAGCATGATATCGAAGGGCGGGCGTTCTGTTTCTCATTTTATTTTTGTTCACGAAAATATCCTTTTCTATTGTTGATATTCCCCGTGCCTCGGAACCGGCAGCAATTTGGTTTTCCTCTGTTTCTTTCTTTGCCTTCTTTCTGGACTTTGATCCATTTCTATTCTCACTTTACCCACCTTCCTCCGACGTAGTTGTCCAAGACACTTTTGGAAGGGTCTGAGGCGGATGTGGATCACAAGCAGTGAGCGACTTTCTTGGACAGACACACTCGCTTCCTTTCTTTTCCACCCTTTTTTCTTTCTTTCTAGAAAGCCTATGATGGCCTGTATCAAACCAACAACAGAAGTAAACAAATTGGGTTCCCTGATGCACCACCGGATTTATGACTTCTTTGCCTCGTCATTCTGTGAGAGCCGTCTGCAACGCCCTTTGCAACTCTTGCAAGCTTTGACTTTCTCGGATAGATGAGTGGACTGGCCTTTTCCGAAGTGGTGATGTCTACTAGTCTAGTACCTTCTACTCCGCAGTCGAAGCTACGACGAGCAAAGCCTGAGCCCATAGCCAATGGTACTCCCCGATCAAGTAATCGCTGACGACTGAGGCTGGGATTATGGTGGGACGATTGATGTACTGATGGGGTCTATCGCGGCATGGATTCGGGGCTTTGGCAGCCAGTTCGACAATCCCCACGGACCCACCATCAGTGAAGATTCTCTACCGGGATGGCTTGGATGGCGTGCTACGTACTAGGAAAAGGGATGGGATTACCCGTACTCCGTACCTACTCAGCAATGAATGGATCGTGGGTGTTTCGTTTCTCTTCTTACGCCAGTACGGAGTACGTTCTAGACTTGTAGCGAGAATGTGGTTCACTTTGAAGGGGATCGACGACCCCCGGGAGTTGGATTTCGCAGATCATACGTTCTTCCAAAATCTCTTCGACCAATTTTCCCGGAAGGGGAGAGCAAAGGGGTTGTTGTTGGCAAATGAGCATTTTGCCTGCCACACAACGGCTGTGTGGTGTGCGAAACGCAACCACAATAACACTGGGAGAATATAAGGGAGGCGAAGAATCCTCTCTTCGCAACGCGACACACAAGACGAGAGAGTGTGGCAACCTGGTGCCGTCGCGGCTAATTGCCTGTAACTAGCTGCTGCAAGTCTGGAACCAGAAGGTGACTGTTGGGGGATGGATGGCTGGCTGTTTGGGGAAAGAAGTGGAGGGAGGAGGCAAGCAAACGAGCGAATAGAACGTTGCTTTCTGAATTCTGATCCTTCCTTCGATGGATTCTTCTAGTGCCGCTTCCATTCATGCGACCGACCATCTCATCCCACGATCCCGCGATGAGCAGCATCCGTCTGGAGGCCGGGACGATAGTTGAGGTGATAGGTAGGTTAGGTAGGTGTACTGCGTAGGAAGCTTCCTACCCAGGCGTACCTGGACTTTTGCCAAGCCGTCCTTCGGGATCCAAGGAGCATCGATTTTTGTGACGAAAGAGAACATTGGTTGTGTTTCGTAATCCCCGCCAGCATCGCCAACACCGTCAAAGCTAACTACTACCTTGCCAACACTACCTCTACTAGTAGGTGCTGAGCACGCAGGGTGGGGGAAGCTGGAAAGAGGTATCATCAATGACTGCAGCGGAAGTCTGCATCACAGAATTCGAAGCCAGCAAGGCTTCTGTCTAACGTCAACAAAACGGTTCGATCGGCCCGGTCTGGCTTTTAGCAGCCAGGTTCAAGTTCTACAAGTACACACTGCTACCTAAGACCCGCATCAGACAAGACAATCCCGGTATCGCGTTCCCGGTGTTGGGCGCCTCCTTTCTCCATATTCTCCGTCCTGTGTTGTACCAGGGGCATGACCGGGCTGATCACACAGCTTGCTCGACTGGAGACACTCGGCAGTGTGAGTTTATGCCGTGGATTCGCAAGAACAAAGAAGAAATCCAGGCTGGCGGCGTAGGTGTTTTGAAGCCATGATGTACACGGAACGGCAAAAGCTAGGCAGAGACAAGGATTCGAAGCGAAACATCTGGAGTGGGCGTTGTTCGTAGTACAGACAAACCTAGCCTCGGCACGGTACTTGCGCCTTCCCTAGCCTTCGATTCGGTGGTCAAAGGGCCTCCAAGCCTGCCGTTTCAAGCCTCGGCAGACTCCGTCGTGACCGTTGCAGCCACCGCGGAACCACCCTCGCCCTCCGTCTTCGCGCCTCCAGAGTCACCCTCGAGCTTCTTGGTCCTCCTGCGCCGCTTCCTCTTCGTCGGCTGTTCTGATGACCCTTCGGCCTCTGCGTTCGGATTGTCCCCCAGTTTTTGCTTCTGCTTCTGCTTCTGCGGCTCACCCGCCCCCGGATTCTCCTTCTCCTTCCCCTTCTTCTTCTTCTTCTTCGCCGCGAGAGGATTGGGGCCTTTGGGGCCGTAGCTCTTCTTGCGCTTCTTCTTCTCCGGCTCGGAGACACTGGCACGACCCTCCGACCCGGAGTCACCCCCGGATTCATCGCCTCTATCCTCACCATCGCCATCCTCCTCCTCCTCATCATCATCATCATCGCCCCTCTTCCTCTTCCCGGCCTTCGCCGTGGAGGCGGCGGTGGACGTGATCCCGCCCCTGAACTTGGCCCTCTCCTCCCGGCTGACGACCTCGGCGCTCGCGGCGGCCATGGGCTCCATGATCATGACGCTGCGCGAGATGTAGATCAGGGGCACGCCCTTGACCCCGCGCATGTGCCGCCTCACCTGGTCGTCCTGGCTGGCCACCACGTACCGGTTCCTCGCCCCTTTGCCCGTGTCCACGACAAAGGAGGAGAGGCACTCCAGCTCCGGCTTGGCCTCCGTCTCGTCTGGGTGGTGGCCGCACCGCCGGCGCTCCAGGTTCTCCTTGGCGTAGCCGATCACCTCCTGCATGCCCGGTTTGGACCCTTCGCTGTAGAGGTGGCGCCTGTGTTGTGTGTGCCGTGGCAGATTCACGTCGTCAGCGGTAATTCTTAGTCCAAGAGCTCCATGGGGGTTACCGCCCGCTTGTCCACTCAGAGCGGCGGGGAGCTTACATTGAGCATTGTGTGATCACTGTCGGGCAGGAGGAGTGGGTTAGCGACCTCGGACTGACGACTCTTCACGTAGATTGAGGGACCATCTTGACGTACTAGGTTTGACCTTGCCGTGCAGCGTCCGCTCCAGGGCAGGGACGAGGTCCATCTTGAACCGGCTCGCATCCTTGACTATTTCTGCGTCCACCAGCACTTGATACGGTTCTCTCTATAGTTAAACATGATCCTTCGGTCAGCACGGAAAACCCGAAATATATTGTCCTAGAAGCCTGGACTCCTTCAAATTTGCCGGGGTGGAAACCTAACGTACGAAGTTGAATATGCGGCCATATTGCTTCATGAGCTTGCGATACTGTTTTGATCTGGGGCGCACATTCAGGTCAGAGCTTAGATCAGCTGGAAATTGAGAAGAGTGAAGCGGGGTCGTTCGGAGGATATCAGGAGCATACCGTTTGGCCTTCATCTTGAAAGACTGGCCGTGAGCCTTCCCTCTTCTGTGTCTGTCTACTCCGATCGAGTGTGAATACAAGACGATCCAAAAAATCATGGATAGGGAAAAAAGCTTCTTATCGACCGATAAGATAAGATAACCACTTTTTGGTGGGATGCTTGATGATCAATGGGATCGTTTTCCCCACCCTAAATAACCCCTGAATGAGAAGCCACAGCGGGCATCTGAAATGCGCTCAGAGTCGTAAAGCAACTGGTGCGACCTGCCATAGAATACTGATGCCAAAACCCTGAGGCGCGCTCAAGCAAGCACAGAGCTGTGATCAGCTTCCCTCAACTATCATTACCCTTGACATAGAATATGACCGAGTTGCTCATGTCCGGTCTTCCATCCACGGGAAGACAGCTTCTTTGACCCAACCCCTTAAATCTATCCGAACCCTTGGTAGGTATATATACTACCAATGTTACACTCGCGGCCTCTGTTGCTGCGAGTCCAGCCGAGTCCTTCTCACACAATGAGTTACCTATTTTAATAAGAGCAGCATGTGTAGGTACCTACCTAACTAGGTAGGTAGGTAGTCAGATAACTGCAAGGCACTTGGCACGCCTCTCCTGTGGTGGCGTGCCGCGTGCGTTAGGGGCGGAAGCGAGCATTGAAATCCCCTGAGTGCGAAGCGGGATGCCCAGCAATGAGGATGATTGCCTTGCTTCAAAGTGCATGCAACATACCCCAGTCCTCTTGTTCAGTCTTCCTCTTCCTGCATGAGCCGCATTGAGATGGAAATGATCAGCGATCCTGACTTCCACCGCGATCACCTATCGACCCGGCGGCACAGACCTGCGACAACGCTGATATCATCGAGTTTGCCTAGAGACGATGATTCCCCCGGGCACAGGTTAGCTGCGAGCGCAAAACACAGTAGGAGTCAAGGGACCCGATTCTTTGGAAGTCAATAAGAACGAGGAGCGGGGGCAAGCCGAGAGAAAAATTCTCACCACCCTCACTAGCCAAGCCTTCGTCAATGGCACGCTCCATAAACGGGCTCTCCGCAAACGGATCGACAGCAATAGTCCTGGCGGCCTCCATCAGCTCGTGCGCGACGAGCTCCATGCCGCCGTTCATGCCGCCCGTCCTGTCCCTCTCCACCAGCCCGCCGGTGCGGCCTCCGCTATCGCTATCGCCGCCACCAATCCCCTCCATCCCGACCCGCTCCGCTTCCACCACCTCCACCTCCTCCTCGAACCTCCTCCTGAAGCGCTCCACGGCCTCCCCCTCCCCGACCTCCCACCTCCTGACGCTGTCGCACACCCTGTCCACGATCTCGTGCGGCCACAGGTTGTCGATGACCCCGTCCGACATGGCCAGGACCACGTCGCCGACCTCGACGTCCACCACGTCCACGACCGCGTCCGCGCGCGGCGTATCCGGGCTGTTGGTCCCCAGCTGCCTGGGGCAGTCGAACCAATGCCACTGCTCCTTAGTCTTGTACACCAGCTCGCCCGTGCGCGGCCGCACCACCATGACCTGCGAGTCGCCCAGGCTGGCGACGTAGAGGACCGACGTCGGCGTCGCCCCGTCCGCTGCCCTGTAGTGCAGCTGCGCGCCCGCGGCCGTCGTCGTGCCCTGCCAGTCGTTGGGCGGGCTGGTGGCCTCCTGGGTGCGCTCGAACGCGCGCTGCAGGTACGAGACCGGGTCCGGCTTGTACCCCTCCTCCCCGCCTCCACCTCCGCCTCCCCCTGCCCCCGGCGACGACGAGAAGTGAGCCATGTCCTCCGCGGCCGCGGCCGCCCAGAAGTGCAGCATCAGCCGCGCCCACAGGCCCGAGTGCCCCCGCGGCCTCGTCGACCAGGCGCCCACGCCGTCCCCGGCGCAGATGAGCACCTCGCTCGCGAACACGGCGTCGTCGCCGTTAGTCCAGCCACGGATCAGCTCCCCCGTGGCCAGCCTCTCGCCCCCGCTCGTCCCTCCCCCGGCGGCCGGAGATGCCCCACCGCCACCGCCGAAGCCGTCGCGCCGGTCCCGCGACCGGTGGTGCGTGCTGAGCGGGTCGCTGAAGGAGCCCGAGGGCGGCGAGAGGAACGGCGGCGGGAAGGGCCGGGGCGTGCGCTTCGCGAAGAGGCCTATGCCGGTCTCGAACTTGAAGGGGAAGTAGGGCGGCGCCGTTAGGTCGTGGGTTGCTGTTCTTATCCGCTTCCTTGGCCTTGGGTTTGGGTTTGGGTTTGGATTTGGCGGTGCATTTGTCGAAGGAGGAGTGGAGGGCATGGGTGCAGAAGAGGCGGAGTACGATCGCAGCCGCTCAGCGCTGCGGCCGGGGCTGGAAACCCGCCATCTCGAAGCTGGTAACGCTGCTCCTGCCGCCGTTGAATATGGTGTAGCGGGTGTGATCCGTAAGACGGCGGCGGCGTTGGGGGAACATGGTCGTCGGCATCGTGCTCGGGGCAGAAGTGGTGACGTCACGGGGGAGGAGTGGGTTGACCGATAAGGGAGAGAGAATCTCCTCATTCCCACGACGGCGGAAGTCGATACGTGCTGCTTGTTCCCGTTTTGCTGGTGGTGGTGGCTGCTGCCCGGCTGCTGCTGGTGCTGCGATCGGTGCGTCGGCAGTTAGAAGCTGGTGCGGGCTTGCAGCATCTGCCGTTCGCTCTTCGAGCGCGATGTAGGGAGGAGTAGAAAGTACTGATAAGGAGAGAACTAAGATACAATTGGAAAAATCGGGGTTCGCACTGCGCGTAGCTGCTACTGTATCCGTGTTCACGCGCCGTTTGTTTCCGCAGGATAAACGTGGGGTAACCTTGCAGTTGGTGGGTGCTACCGAAGTGATGTAATTTATTGGGTTTGGGAAACCTACGCGGACATGCCTAACCTACCATAGGTTGGGACATATCTGACTGCCTGGTGCACTATCCGACGTAATCACGGCGGTACCCCTTTAATGGCACAGAGTACCTAAGGCGGGCATATAATCCGGAAAGGGTTCAAATCTACCCACAGGAGGGTGACAGCGTACGTACATAGGTTGCACATTCAAATTCGGGCGTAACTAAGTAGGTAGGTACCAGGCAAGTGGCCCAGGAGCTCGGGAATGCAGTTGAGTTCCGACGGCTGCAGATCCGATGGAAGAAAAAAAGGCCGGGTTAGTCTTTTCCAGGCTCTTCACTGCGAATGTTAGTGCATACCCCAATCGATATTTATCATTAGCAAAAGTCATTACTGGTTTAGGCTCGTAAACCTTAGAATTTGTATACGGATATGCTGACAGCGTAGCAAATAGTTGGTGGATGAGACTGTATTATCTGTTACACATAGTAGGCCACTAGGTCATGCATGACGGTCACTCGATAATGCACTATATGTATTTATAGGGAGCCTGGACAACCGATTACCGGCTAGAACAAAGCTAAACGGGTCCAAAAGGTATCTACCATTTGGCCGATGTGCTGAACCAAAGCGCCATAGCGAGCCCTTGCCAAACTATAGAGACAGATGGCGGTAGTTATGAGCGAGGTTGGCCAAGTCTCACAGCATTCGTAGAGATGCAGCGCATGGCCGCCACGAGATTTTCCCCGACCTTGCCCATTCCCATCCCAAGCCAGAGGCAATGCAATCCAATGTATGTAAAAGCAGCAAATGAAAAAAGTCCGTATCGTAGCAATCATGAATCCTCAACCCTCCCACCCTCAACATCCCCCTCTCCCGCCTCTGCATCTTTAACAGTTTATCAGCTCTGGTCTGCCTCCGGTTCGTGATTAAGCCCAGAAGACTGCTGTACATCTCACGCCTCAAGCGACTGAGACGGCTAGAGAACGAGCTAGTTATTACTCCTCTTTCTTCTCCGTGCGCCATTGCAGACGTCCATCGCCAGACACCGTCGAGCGCCTCCGGAGCGAAAGCGAGATTCGGAGTCCAAGCTTTTTCCCGAGGACCGAAGGCTTCCTCTAGAACGCCTGGCCCTGGTACGGCGGCGGGGCTCCACGGGCCATGCCATTGGGTGTCCCTACCCGGGGACCAGGAGAACGCTGACCTTGGGGGGGTGGGATGAAGCCGCCAGGCCCAAACCCCTGCGGGGGGCCCTGCTGGTAATGCTGTTGCTGCATTACCTGGGGCGGAATTCCTTGAGGCGGCATCCCCTGCTGCGGAGGACCGCCACCGCCTTGTCTGGGCCATGGTCGAGAGAAGCCTCCGCCCTGAGCATACACATGTGCGCCAGGGTGAGGCGAGCCGTGAGGGGAATGCATCTGAGGCGACGGCCGGCCCTGAGGCGGTCCATATCCAGGCCCCGGCATGTAACCCCTCCCACCGCCTCCAGGGGAGCCCATTGGCATCGGTCCACCCATCGGTCCACCGATCTGTCCTCCCATCGGTCCCCCGCCCATGCGCATTCCCTGACTTCCCCCGAACATCGACGGAGCACCGCTAGGAGGCCCCATTGGAGCGGCCATGCCGTACATAGGCTGCTGCTGCTGCTGTGGTCGTTGCGGCTGCATGAACTGGTGGTGCTGTTGCTGTTGCTGGCGGTACTCCCGCTCCTGCATCTGCTGGCGGTGACTGATGGCGTTCTCAACCAGGGCCGAGCTCACACCTTGCTTGATCTGCTGCTTCTCCCGCTCCCGCGCCCCAATCGCCCCGACTAGACCGGCGTTTTGGGGCGCATCGCGGTTGCCGGCCATCGATATGAGCGGGCCGCCCGTTATGCGAGCGACGTGTTCCTGCTCCCGCGCTGACAGCTGGGACGAGATGTCACCAGAGCCGGCCATCCCGAGCGCCGATGGGGCTCCCTGGGAGCTGGGGCGCTGTCCCAGAAGGTCCGCCGAGTTGGACCGCGAATGCAGACCCTTCGGGTTGAGCATGTCAAAGCTCGACCTGCGCTTCATGAGCGGCGGTGTCGGCGTGTTGTTGCGCGATCCAGCTAGTGTGTTGCCTGAGGGGCTGCGGGCATGTGTGTAATGCGGCATCGCCGCAGCGGCCGCAGCTCGCTGCTGGACATATTGTTCGGGGGACAACGCCCCAGAGCGATCGTTCGGGCTCACCGCGCCTGCGCCGCTTGGCTGCCAGGCCACGTTCCGGCGGATCGTGTCGTCCGACTCCTGGCGAGAATGAGTGTTGCCAAGTGTCAGAGTCCTGCCGCCATCCGCAAGCAAGGTAGGGGTCTTGTTGCGAGGAATAGCAGAGGCAGAGGCGCCGTAGTTAACAGTGCGACCAAAATCAATCTCGGGGATGCCGTACTCTGCGTGGGGGTCCCGGTTGGCGTTCTGGCTTTGACTGTCGTCGCCGACCGTCTTTAGAACCCCCGCCCGGGGTCTCTCGATGGACTCTTGAGTATCGGCAGACCTGGTGCTTGCGTAGTCTGGGGTCGTGGTGGACGACCCGTCATCATAGTGACTGCCGTCGCTTGTCTGTGTGCCCTGGCGGTGCGGGCCGCGTGCGTTTGGGGGCGGCGTGAACCTCTGGTCCGGGCCTGGGGGGCGGACCTGGGCGAGACCTCTGTTGTCAAGCTTGTACTCGGATGCGGGATCCGACTCTTGGCGCTGGGGCTGCGGCAGGGGTTTCCTGCCTACCGGACCGCTCATGCCGGCGTGTGAGGACGGCGGTCCAGGAGGCAAAGGCCCTCCGGGTGGTGGCCCTTGCGGGGGCAGCATCTGCTGCTGTTGTTGTGGCTGCTGATAAGGATTGTACGGTCCGCTGGGCGGGTGGGCGAATGTGCTCGGGCTGGGACCTCTCGGGTCCGAGTTACTCATTTGGTTGAGCGGAGACCTGGATCGTTGCGAAGACGGGTTCGCAGGCACTGGCAGACCAGGCGATGTCCCAGGTGGCCCGGACGGGTGGTTTAGAACTTCACGAGACCCATTTCCATTAGCATTCATCCCCAGCGGAGAGGCGTGTGCGGCGTGTGTAGGTATCGCTACCCCTTGTCCTCGTGAGTCGCCCTGGCCGGGTCGTGACCCTGAGCTGTCTTCGCTGCTCATTCTTCCCTGCTCGTCTCTGTAGTAGTCCATCGACGCGGGCACGCCGCCAGCCTTTGCGAGCTGGGCCAGAGTGGTGCTTGATAACCTGCTGTTCGCTCTCCGCAGCTCCGGAGAATGGTATGGCTTCCCTGCCGGCCGCGACGAGGGCCCATGTGAAAATGCCGGAGGGGCGTGAACCGGCTCTGGGGTTTGCATCCTCTCCATGTTGCCAAAGTCTCGAGGTGGCGGGTGCTGAGGCGACCTCTCATCCTCCGAGCTGACCCGTTCTGGGGTGGAGGCTAAATCATTCACAAACGGCCTCCCTTGTGGGTTCTGGCCCCGGACTGGCGACGGAGACGCCGAGTCACTGTCGAACCCAGGCGGGCCTCGGAAAGGCAGCGGGCCATCGATGGGGGTATCGGACGAATTGCGAGCGTGGCCTGATGTGTACGGTGGCGAACCACGCCGTCTGTCTGCAGCCGGAGGCGCCGAATCCGTGCGGGCTCCAGGGTGCGTGCCTGTCAGAGAACGGGATGACCTGACCGACGACGAATCATCGGCAAAGTTGACGCGGGGCCTCGATGGGGGTGCGCCTGAGCCGGGTCCAATGCTAAGCCTGGCGCTCCGGCGACTTGCTGTCCTGCTGTGTCCTTTTGGGTCCTCCTCCATCGCCGTCATCCTCGCACCTGTGAGTTCTTTCAACCGCCGCCTCCATTCTCTCTCAGACCACGACGTGCTCCCTTCGGTCAGGATCAGGCTGTTGACGTCCAGGATTTCCAAGTAGCCGTATTTCTTGTGCTTCGGCATGCCGAACATCAGAGATCTTGGGTCGAGAACGCTGGCAACAAGACGACCCGGGCGGCCATACAGCCCAAAAGTGTCCCATGTCGGGAACAGATAGCGCAGCAGCATCTCAAAGCCCGTCACCGCAGGGTGCACCTCTGGCATGATGAAGACGAAACCCTCGGTGGACGAGGGAGGGTCGGAATGGATGGTGATGTTGCCCTCGATCTTGATCAGAGTCGAAGCGTCGATCAGGGACTTGGCTTGAGGGTAGATGGCATATGCAGAGAACGCGTCAGCTATAGAGGCGATCGGCTTGGCCTTCTTTTGCTTCTTGCCCTGTATCCTGGTGTCGTAGAACTTGATGTCGCCCTTCAGGTTGGGGATGTGGGACCGGTCGTATGGGGAGCGCTTCCTCATCTCCTTCTGCTGTTTCTGATACTCCTTCTCGTCCGGCGGCGAGATGACGCACCAGCATCTCCTCCAGGGCACACCAGCCCCGAATCGCACTCTGACCCAGTCCTCCGTCTTGACCTTCGCTCGGTCCATGATGATGTGGATATTGTTCAACGTCTTGCCCTTACCAGCAATTAGGGCGCCCGTGTATGCCTCCTGCAGCGTCGAGTGTTCGAACATGGACAGGCGGATGCCAGCGGTCCATTGGATCAGGGAGTGGTGTGAGTTGAAATGCAAAAGGTACCTGTTTCTGCCTGCTGTTGATATGCTGAGAATGTTCTGGAGCGGCTGCTCGTCGTTGGACTTGGTCGGGAGCGACTCGATCTGTAGGAGCCTTGTTAGACTCCCTCAAACTCAAATAGGGGCGGACCATAGAGATGAACTTACCATTTTGATTGAGGCGTCTGTCAGGTTGATGAACTTAGGAAGGACCTCGCCGTGCTCCCCAGCAGCATCGAGCTCCGCCGCGTCCCAAAGGGATAGAACCGTCCCTACAAGCTGGGCAAAGCATTCTGTCCACGTTCGGTCCGGATTCGGACGACCCTCTGGAAGTCACAGACAAATAGCGTTAGGATGCAATTCTCGACACATACCGGTCACCGAAAAACCGAACGACCGACTTACGTGTGTTTTGATCGTCCAGTTTCAGGAAGTAGCCCTCCTGGTATAGCTTGTTTGCGTGGTTGTTGAGGAATGTGAAGATGGGCTGAAGTTCGGGGATGGTGTCTTCGTTTACATCCATGATGGGCGGGTTATAGGCTTGCACCATTGACAAGGGCCTCGAATTGCTTCTCTTTCTCGACTGGGGGCTTCCCGGACCGGGTGAATGATTCATCGACAGAGGTGAGGGAGTGAACTCTGCTCGAACCGGAGATACGGGTGTGGGAGACAGAGTCGAAGAGTCGGGCGCAAAATGCTGGCCTAGCGAGGTCTGCAAGGGAGGAATGCTAGAATCCGCTTTGGCTGGGCGGTATGATGTAGCGTCGTTTGGAGGCGATGATGATGTTGGCGTCGGTGTTCTGGAATCCCGCACCGCACCAGAAAACTGGGATACGAACGAGAGAACTTAAGGAACCCAAAACCAAGGGAAAGTGTCAGCATGCAGCGATGACAGGTCCGTTACTTGTTTAACCTGAACCATTCCGTGGCCGATTGAGAGGGGAAGGGGCATCAGGGGATCATATAGTGGTGCTGAAAGGACAGTCTTGCGAGGGGTGATTGGTTGGAGCGGAAGCACAAGGGGGTCATAAGGGGACCGCCAGCTGAACAAGAGGCCCTCAGGCAACAGCAGGAACCCTCCTATGCTTGTGGGAAAGAGAAACAAATGCAAGCAGTCTGGGGGTTCACGCCCTTTCTTTGTTGGGAAAGGAGGCAGCTGAGTATGGGGAGGTGAGAGTAGGGCTAGCTGGTCCCAGCATGACGAATGCAGGCCAATTGCGATCTGCTAACAGGTCCGGTCGGCCAGGGAAGTTTGGGACCTTGAGGAATGACAATATGTAAGGGGCAGCACTGGGGATATTAGAACCCACCACGATTTCGAGCCATTGCGTCGTCGGTTCTGCAGCACTGTCGTCCGTCCGTCTGCACTCTCTGCTGGGTCGGTCTTTTCTGGTCGAGTTTTTTTTGGTCGGCCTCCTCCCCTTCCTCGGATCCCAGGTCGTTTCAGGTTCTTTCCTTCCTATCCTTACTACCTATTCTTCTTCGTTTCTTTCTTTCTTTCCTCCGTCCTTCCCCTGCTCCTCTCCCTTTTGCTTTCTGTCCACGGTCCCCACACGTAATATAAACCACACTGCTCTTGCAGCCCTTGCCTCCGTTTCTGGCAATGGATTTCTCGGCTTGGTTCACACAACCCCCAGTTTTAGTCGTTGGTGTGGCGAACAACAGAGCGTGCGTCATGTAGGTGCGTCCAGTGTTCTACAGGCCTAAAGTGGTGGATGCGGCAGGCGTGCGTAGTTTGGTGGGGTGCTGAGGGGAGAAAGTACCTCGTCAGGGTCGGACGACGAAGAAGCACTTCTTGAAATTATCCCCCTTGAACAGGGTTTGGCGATGTCGATGAAGCGTTCGGAGGCGGAGGGAAATAGACAAAGGAGGAAATGCAAGAAAAACTGGTCTAGACGAGACGGAGCAGAGCACATAAATTAAATCCAGAAGGTACGGACACCGCTTGCGACAAAGAAAAGCCACGCGCCCGAACCATCCGAAAGCCGAAAGCTGGATAGGGAAGTTGACAACAAGTGAACAAGCTTCTCGCGACTCGCAACTGCACTTTTCCCAAAGAAGGTATTGAGTACTGTAGGCTCCAGTCAGATCCAAAGCAAGGTCCCGGTCCAATACTCCATGGATTCCAGCGCATCACGATGGGAAATGCGCCGGGTTTTGTACGATTGCATGGAGGTAGCTCCCGCCAGATGGATATGCGACTTACCGTCTAGTCCGCAGTTCCGCACCTGTCAGGCCGCCATGTCTCCCTGTCTACATAAGGGACAATAGGACAAAAGGGCAATTATGTCACTCCTGTTGCGACAATGCCCGCTACCTACCTACTGTGTACTTTATGGTGGTACCCCGTCCGTTATAGTACTAGAAGCTGCCGTCTCATCAAGGCACGGGAGTACCATGTGTCGCAGGCGTCGGACGACGCGGTCATCACGGCGATATCTGGAGCGAATCGCTGTATACGAGGACCACACCTGGTCTTGGCCCCGTTCTCCGGGCTGAGCTGTGGTAAGCTAAGCTGCGTTCTGTGCCCTGGCAGCAGTAGTAGATGGAAAGCGAATGTAGCCAGCAAGGCAAGCTTGACAACTAACCCAAACAGCCAACCTCCTCCGCCTCCTCGGACCTGACCCCGGTTTGGAAGCAACAGGAAGAATGTCTCTTATGCGGAAGGGTGTCTAAGTTGTTGGCCGGCCTAAAATCGCAGCAAGACCGGTGATGAGGGCCGCCAAGCTGCGTTAAAAGCGGACCAAGCCAAAATATCCAAGCCTAGGAAGGTGACGATAATGCAATGATATTAAGCACGTTGTCGGTGCCCAGCAGCAAGCTGGCCTGTCCAAGGCATGTACGCCATGCAGCTAATTCGCTCATGACTTCACCAGAGAGCAGGCCCCGTGCTGCCTTGGGGTCTTGGGGTGGCTTGGGAACCGTTTGAGATGGTTGAAAGCCAACAAGGCCAGGTGGCAGTTACATCATACACTGGGCTTGCTAGGTCTTCTGGTCATGGCGAGAGATACCTTGTTTCAGACTCCCCGACGAGTGAACTCAGCTCATCTTATTGACATTACTGCATATATCGAGGCACACAGCTCTTGTGCGTCCGTATTTCACTATGGAAGACAGCGGGAGAGGCAGCGCAGATGAATAATCGAGAAGTATACTTTATCAACACAAGTTGGGTCCAACCGCCCAACCTCTTAATGTGGGGGATCGCGTATTTATTTCTCTACACAGGCGAATACGAAACCTGAGGCGGTCGATGATTCCCGCGCAGCACGGGGTTACCCGGCTTCTGGCGAGACTACTTTCATGCGTAGGTATCCTCTCACAGGGCCTCTGGGACAGGAGGGCCACAGAACTGAAAGCCTCCATTCAATGCCCCATGGGACATGGATGGTGCCATCCACTTTTTCCGGTCGAGGTCGGGCTTCCCATTTAGGGTGGTCGAGGTGCTTAAGCCTGAAAAGTGACCTTGTATCGTTCGCAATCGGTATATTTGTAAAGTCCGGTTCTGCGGGAAATCTGTTGAAGATCTTCGACCTGCCTGTCAGATGGGATGGGCGATCTCCTCACTCTCAGCCTCCAAGCCTCGTAAGACGCTGCATGACCAACTACGTCCTGTCAGCCGCCTTATTTGTAGGTACCTTATCTATGTTTTATTTTATTTCCTCGTTTATTTTATTGTTTGCCTTTCGCATCGCACAACGCAGGGTACGGGCTCATTCTGTTCACCCACCACGTACCGACTCGCGATCCTTCCTCCTTATGCATGTGGTGTTCGCCAAGGATAGACGGACAACAGGTCCGTTGAATGAATACGCAATTATTCTGTTGCACTAGGTAGGTAGGGTACTTCGATGCTCCTGGGGCTGGTTCCAGTCACTTCGGCGCTCGGCGCGCGGTATTTTCGTGTTAACCGCCCCGCCTTGTCCTCTCGTGGTTCTGGGGCAGATCCGCCGACCGTTCCCTTGTCTGCCATCTTCTAGGTGCTACACCATCTATTGGCTACGGGATCTTCAATACTGTCATCGGCGCAACATCTCGCGATTTGTGGGCATATATGAGAACCATGATTTTAGTCTTTGGCACCTCTGACATCTGGTCCCTGGAACTAGCCGTCTTGACGCCTCGAAACTTACTGGGTAGGTATGTGGTAATAACTGCGTGAATGTGGACTCGTCGTCCCTCCGAGCTGCCGCCCCGTCGCCGAGTTGGGCGTTGATCAGATATGACTCGTCAACCCTTGCCGCCGAGAGAGTTGTCTCAAAACACCTAGTCACCTCTTGGGTGTCGAATTTGTGGCCTGCTACTAGTAAACCTCGCTACACCTGATACCGACCTCCACTGTCACCACAGCAGCGATGTTGCTCTCGAGTCTTCCCATGTTGGTACCCTCTCACGAATCTCATTTGTCACGACACCATCGATTCACTCCGCCTTAGGAGCTTGGCGGAGTCCTGTCTTGGCTAACATAGACCAACCCCTCCTCCCCCACCGCCCTTCCTTTTTCAGGAGGGACGCGTGGCTTCTTGGGGCGCAGAGCCTGTTGGCTTACATTACTCCGTACAAGAACCATCTCACCTGGAATGCTGTTTGATCCAAGGAAATACCACAGTCAGGATTTTGGGATCTGGCAATCCCAATGATTCAGCCTAACCCCCGAGTTGTTTCCATCTCATCAACACCTCAAAGGGTTTGGACTCGACCGAAACAACATCAGTGGAGCTCAGACCCATCTGGTCATGAAATGCAGCATTGAAGCACCTGGGATAGCGTCCGAGATCAGACTCCCACAACCCATCCCACTATATCCGGCTCCGCAGGTCTGGTTTAAGTTATCCGGAGGGGTGGGTGTACGGCGAGATAAAAAATCCTGACCATTCTAAATACTGTAGTACGGATTAGTCTAGCCGACCCGGTCGGGCACCTCGGACTCTCCCGCCTCTCCCGCACTATTGCTGAAGACTGCAGACCACCAAGAAATCTTTCGTGTGCAAGAAATGCTGGCACTGTTGGTATCCTAGCGTGGTGGTCAGCCCCAACACCAACGAGCTAGGGTTACGTCATCTATCCCACTGGTGGTTGAATATTCCTGCTGCCTTGAATACGAAATTCTGGGGACGGGCATGCCTCCTCTTTTCTCCGTTACTTACTAGGGACGCAGTAGATGATCAGTCGCCTCCTTTTCCCCGAAATTTATCTCAGGCTGGATACGTTGTCAAGGAACTCATCATGACAGCTTCTCCGAGAGAAATCTTATGTGTACTTGACGTGCGAGGGACTCTTTCTTTTGGCGGCCGGGCATTGACGATGAATTATGATATCAACTATTATGGTCATCTCTCCCGTCTCTCTCCTCTCTCTCTCTCTCTCTCTCTCTCTCTCTCTCTCTCTCTCTCTCTCTCTCTCTCTCTCTCTCTCTCTCTTACACAAACACATGTCGAATAGGTAGGTAGGTATTCACCTGGCTACCTTTCCTTTACGTAAAATCTCAGTTATACAATCAGGAATATAGTCGTCCGAACCAAGCAGATACTCAAGTTAGTGTATATCCACTACCCCTTTTGTTAACCTTTAGGGCAGAGACTTGCTCCCCTTGAACAACAAACTAGACTCCGAATATTAGCATCGTATCAAAGAACACACCGACAGAGTAACGTGAGCAAGACAGCAATAAAAGAGTTTGAGGACTCAAGAACTCTTGAGCCTCTTCTCTATGTATATTCCTCACAGAGGGGAGGGTGGCAGAGAATGCTCGATACGCTTACGTAGGTATACTAGCAAATTGACAATTCTAACTGCACTGAAACTCGGGTTGATCTCACGAATTGGTTCCCCAGAGTCCTCCCCAGATCTCCACCTACATGCCATAACAACGATCGATCCAAGAAAAGAGGACGATGTTGAACGGCATCGAGGCCCAGGATATTCCAACATCTGTCCCCCACAACGATCTCCATTAGCAAGTCGCTTCCGGCAATTCATGTATCTAATTAGGGCTGAGCGCTGAAATGGGTGGACAGCTACCGAACCATCGGGAGCTCGCTAAAACGCAGGGGTCATCCCACCCCAGAACGTGTGGCCGAAAGCAGCACATGGAAGCAGCACATGGGGGCACCACGCCCATTGGTCACCAGGTTCTGAGAGCCGAGCGCATCGCAGCAGATGCTCGCAAGCTTGGTGCCTGAATGTTCAATGTTGAGATGTGTGGCGAGAGTTTGTTTGCCTGATTTCAAGCGTTTGCTAGCAAGATATCAGTGCTATCGCCACTCGCGGCCACTCGTGAGTGGGGAGCCGACAGTTCAGCCCTCAACAATGTGTTTCCCCCCCTGAGATTCCTTGCTCCAAGTGTCGCGGGGAAGTCCAGTTAACAGTCCCGTCGATCGTTGATTGGAAGGACTCGGAGACGCCCTTGTCATTCTCAACGGGCAACGAGCGGTCAAGCAAAAGGAGGACTCGCCCCTCGGATATCATCGATCTCTTACATCTACCGCCCAAGAATGATGATAAGCCTCTGCTGTTTCTTGCTCGAGCCTTCGTAGTTTTTGCAATCGCAGTAATCTGGCCATTAAAGTGGTGGCATCCGGGACCCTCCATCAGCGCTCCCCGTTGGACTCCACGCTTTTAACGCACGGTTACCCAGTGGTTGGATTTTAGCCCAGCAACCTGCCAGGACACCTCTGTACGTCTCCGCACAAGCTTCGTCCACAGCGGATTGGACGACAGGAGTCCACCACAGCCGTGTGTGGTGACTGGAGCAACACTGAACCCCACTAGCACTCCTCTCAACTCGTGAACTCGCGAAAGCAAACATTCTTTCTGCTGAATCGTCGCTTGTTGCTGCCGGCTTGCTGCTGTCTTTGCAGCTGCAAGAACTGCTAGCCACGGGGAGCGCATAGCATTTCACATCAGGCAATATAAATTCCCACCTCCTCCCGACCATAATTGCTCAACATCCTCTGTCCGTTCGAGCATCATCGCAACATCGTTCGACGCATTCGCCACCACTCCCGGAACTTTGGGCCTGGCCTGAATCTCTTGGCCAAGAAGGCGTGAACTTTGCCCCTTGGGGTCCTTTTGGCTGCAAACATCTCGCCGGCGATGGACGGGGGCATGGACGAAGACTCTCAGCCCACCCAAGGTAGGTTTATCATGGTTTTCATCTTGTGAAGAGCCCGGACATGCGACGAGCAGAAACTTGACTAAACGGCGCGCCCTCCCGTCTCCTCCCGCGCCCCCAAGTCACGTCATGCACTCCGTCCCAAGCCCCTCAGGAACCAGGATAGGTCTCAGCTAACCGGCTACTACCGACTTCGCAACCAACAGCTACTCAAACCATCGTCGATCCCAGACGCCTGGGAAAGCAGAACTCCGGATTCTCGGACGAAGATATTGCCGATATAATATGTATCCTTTACCCACAGTCGGAAAATGCGCGCCTGGGGCTCGCCGCGCTCGCGATGGAGAACTCGAAGCACATGGTTGAGACGTTGGAGGGAGAAGGGACGAGTATGAACCGTTTTCTAGAAGACGACCCGTCCAAGTTCCGCCTAGCCACCGCCGTTTCCGGTGCGCATGCCATCGTGCTCCGGCTCTCAGCGGTGACGAAGGACCCCACAGCCGGCTTCACGTTTGGGCGGCACCCGACGAGATGCGACTTCTGCTTCCACGACGATCCGCTCAAGAGGCTAAGCAACATCCACTGCCGCATCTTTATCAACGAGTACGGCGTCCTTATGCTCGAGGACACGTCCACCAACGGCACCATCGTGGACGACGTGCTGCTGAAGAAGAACAACAGGCAAGGACGCCACGAGACCATGCGGACACTGAGCAACGGCTCTGTTATATCCATCCTATTGCACGAGGACTCCAAGGACCTGAAGTTCCTTGTTCACGTGCCCCGACGGCACGGCGAGTACGATGCCGCCTTCCGCAGAAATCTGTTGATGTACCGGCGGGGGATACAGTTGCTGGAAGAGGAGCAGGGACAGACTCCAACCATGGTGCCCGGTCCTGGGGGCCATGTTGACCTGTTCCCCAAGCATTTCCGAGTGCCGGAACAGCCCCGACGGCCTAGGTTGCCGTCGCCAGGGCATGAGACAACGCAGAGTTTCCAGCAGATCGACCAGAAGCTCCCCAGAGAGTGGAACGGGTCGGCTGACTACAACCGTGTGGGCCAGATCGGCAAGGGAGCCTTCGCGGTCGTCCACAAGGTCACTTCCAAGTTCGACGGGAGACCGTACGCCGCCAAGGAGCTGGACAAGCGGCGGTTCATGAAGAACGGCGTATTGGACCAGAAGGTAGACAATGAGATGAAGATCATGAGAAGCATTGCTCATGTAAGCCTAACTCCGTTATTATTGTCGTCGTTTTATCACTCTTGTCTTGTTCCTAGATGTGATGCTGATGCGGTTAAAAACTTTTGCAGCCAAATATCGTCCGCTATATCGACCACTTCGATTGGGACAGCAGACTGCTCATCATCATCATGGAGTATGTTCCGATGGGGGACCTCACCAGCTACGTGCACCGTTTGAAGGCTCTGCCGGAACACATGGCGATCAGCATGGTCAAACAGCTCACCAGCGCCCTGGGATACCTCCACGAAAACAATATCACCCACCGGGATGTCAAGCCAGACAACATCCTCATCGACTCCGTAGACCCTTTCACTGTCAAACTCACTGATTTCGGGCTGTCAAAGATGATTGACAATGAGGAGACGTTCCTGAGGACCTTCTGCGGCACACTCCTCTATTGCGCACCCGAGGTCTACTCGGAGTACGCCGACTATGACCAGTCTGGCAGACGGCAGGCCCGGCGGCATCACCGACGAGCCCCTGAGGGTCAGCGGTATGATCACGCGGTCGACATATGGTCCCTCGGTGGCGTCCTGTACTATTCATTGGCCGGCAGTCCTCCTTTCCCTGCCAAGAGCGGCACCAGTTACTCAGAGCTGCTCCACGATATCATGACCAAACCCCTCAACATCGACCCTCTCAGGGCGATGCGGCTGTCATCGAAGGGGATCGACTGCCTGAGCTGGATGCTCCACCGACGGCCGGAAAACAGGGCGACGGTTGAAGACATACAAAATCACCCTTGGCTCGGCGGGTCGGGGCAGATGTCTGGCTACATCAGATCGTCAGATGAGGACGAAGGTCTCGGCATGCAGGCATCCCAGCTGAGCCTCGAGGATCATAACCCGCAGAGGTGGGCTCCTCAGAGCGACGATGAGATCATTGACGAGGAAGACGAGGAGGACATGGACGTGGACGAGCTGCACCCGGGGTCGTCCAACGACACATGGTCGCAAAAGGAGAACCACACCTTTGGCAGGCCCGGCCAACCTCGGCTCTTCGGCGAGGTGAACGTGTCTGCAATCGGCTCCTCGGGCGTCATCCCGGCGGACCGCCTCAACTTGCCGGTGGCAGACTCGCCGACGTTGCGGTCGACAGAGATCAATGACAGCTTCGAACCGGAGCCTCCGTCGGCCCAGCATCTCGGCCCAAGACCGCAGTACCGCATCCCCGGTGGGCTGGGCGGCCTGGTGGAGCGTAACAAGGCCGCCGCCGAGGCGAACGGCAACACCGGCAACCTTCCTCGCAACCTCTCAACAGTAAGGAACTCGGGCGAGAGCCTAGGCGACGCCGGGTCAATCCTCCAGACGCTCAACGTCAAGTCCCTGACCGGGTCGCATCGGTTCCTCTCGGAGGCGGACTTCACCTCCAGTAAGCGAAAGCCGCCCCCGTCATCATATGAGACGAGCGACGAGATGGACAATCTGTCCTCGACGGCGATCAGGAAGCCGACGTTCAAGCGGCTGCGGTCGGAGGGGAACCTGGAGCTTCTGGACACCCAGGCTGGGGACGACCACAGCACAGGAAGTGGGTACGGCGGGTACGGCGGGTACGGCAGGGACAGCGCCGACGACGGCGATTACGGCCTCATCGCCAGCGTGCCGCCCATCTCGCGCATGACGTCGAACCGGCAGATGGACAACCCGGTCTCAAAGACGGCCTTCTGGGTGGCCAACGACAGGAAGACGTGGCACCTCACCTACCCGGAGATGACGCAGCTCCAGCACGATGCTTTCCGGGCCGCGGCGGAGGCGAGGGGGGAGGAGTTCAGCCCCGGGAGGTCGCCGCTGTGGGACCTGGCCATGGTGCACTTCCCGCCCACGAGCGGCTCGTCGCCGTCTTCTTCCTCGCCCGTCGACGAGAGGGACGGCGAGAGCAGCCACCTCCTCAGCACTGCCGCGGGGGCGCTGACGTCGGAGGCGGGAGGAGGAGGGGCGGCGGGAGCAGCAGCAGCAACAACAACAACAGGCGCCACCACGGCTGCCACGACTGCCACCAGCCCCATCTTCTCCGTCGGCGGCGCGGGCCCTTCACCATCGGCGGGGCTCGTGGTGCCCGTATCGAGCGGCCTCCCGGACCAGCGGCGCATCGTGGCCAGCCTGCTGTCCGACACGGCCTCGGTGGTGCAGGGGTTATCCGTGCTGGTGCGGGAGGCCTTCACCTCGTTCGGCAGGGCGGACGACAACACGCAGGTGTACACACCCCGGACGGAGGTCAAGGTGCCCAAGTACGCGTTCAAGCTGCTCCTGTGGCGGGCGGCAGGCGGGTTCGAGCCCTGGAGGAATTTCCGGCCCTGGGACGCGGCGCGCGACTCGGGTGGGTTCCACTTCTACGCCAGCACCAAGGCGACCAACGGCGTCCGGGTCAACGACCTGGCCCTGCCTTCGCACGAGCCGCGGAGCCCGGCGGGCCCGTCCAGGAGGTGGGTCCGCCTCCACGACGGGGACGTGGTCGTCATCTGGGGCCAGGAGAGGCAGCAGGTCAGGCTGCGCTTCCAGTGCGCCTGGGGCGGGAGCTCCGTGGCCAGGCAGCAGCAGCAGCAGCATCAGCAGCATCAGCAGCAGGGCAGGGGTGTCATGGCGGGGGTGGCGGCGGCCACTGTTACTGCTACTACTTTCGTGCCCGACGAGGTGGCGGCCCGGCTGGACGATGCGTGCGCCCGGTGCGAGAAGCGGTTCCCGCAGCTGATGGAGGACGACCGGCTCAATGCGGCCGCGGCGAGGGAGTACGGCCGGCGGTTGCGGCGGGTCGAGGTGGAGAGGCAGCGGTCGAGAGCCTTTGAGGCGAAAAGGATGGAGGCGTGCCGGGCCCTCGGGGTAGTGGTGGCGGGTGGCGGTGGGAGGGAGGGCGCGGTCAGCGCCCCGCCGCCGACGACGAGGACCACCCCCACGCCCGGCCCGCCGCCGCCGCCCGGGAGGAGGGTCAGCGGCAGCCCCGAGTTTGTCGAGAGGGCTTCTGGTCCGCCTACGACGTACGCCAGGTCGAGGGGCTTCGGGGTCGTTGGCTGACAATCTTTCTGCTTGAGGCTCTACCCCCTGGGAATATTTTTGTCTGGGGGTTAATCTTTCGGAGGGGGAGGCTCCTCTCTTGATCTACGGTGGTTTGGTTCATCGGGAGTTGTCGGTTTGTCGGCGGGCTTTGGTTAAGTCTTTGGTTGTCGGAGCGATTCCCCTCTTTATCCCCATTTATCTAGACACTAGCTTCATGCTTGGGTGTCCGGCAGGCTGCTCTTGATCTCAACCATTTCCCTCTGGTCGTTTTGGCAGGCGTGCGGTATACCTCAACATTTTCCAGCGAGCTCAGCGACGGGGCGAATCTTAATGGTGTAGGTGGTGGCATCGTGTCAAAGAGCTTTCTTTGTTGAGATCGGTGGCTTGACTCTGCAGCGACATCAGGACCAAAGAGCAAGGAGCAGGGTGGAATTCTCAAGAAACGAAAAAAAGAGACCCCTCACCTGCTTTAGATAGATAAATATACAAATGTATGCACACAAGCAATCAACAAGAGAGCAATGACGCCTCAAACAGACCCATTCAGACTGTTAGACGTGCCGACTCCAATTCCTCGACCGATGAGTTCGTGCTGTCTGCCCATTCTCTCTCATGGTTCTTCAACGGTACCAAGATAGAACTCAGCTAGCCCAGTAGCTTCTCAAGTGTCCCTCCCTACGATCCCGTAGTCCGGGTGATTCCATCGGAAACTACACATAATTAGGTAGCAACTCCTCTACCGACGCACTTCGAAATCCTTCTCGCCCTCGACGACCTCGCGGTCCTCCTTGTCGAGGCGGACGACGTGAGCGTGTCTGGGTCCCTTATCGACATCCTTGAGGAAGGCTATTATCGAGGATCCATCGCCCTGGGCTTCACCCTCGACCTGGAGTTTGCGTTCGGCGTGTTTTCATTCCTCTGTTAACACAGTCTGCTCTACCTATGGGGGTTACAGACGCCGGAGATAACTAGACAAGGTGAGAGAGGGGGAGCAGCACACTGGGCTTGGCTATCTATACCTTGTTGTTCGTTGTGTTGCGCACCCAGCCCGTTATGTTGCGCTCAACAGCACGCTTTTGGGTGAAGTAGCTAAGGATAACATGTGGTCAGCTGGGTAGGGGATTGTGGAGCCCATTTGTGAGTGATGAGCTTTCTTGTGTTCAGATAACTCAGGATGGGGGACAAGAGATAGGTAGGATAAGACCTACCGGAAGCCAACTCCTACAGAGCATGTCCCGATCTTTTCAGCAAAGACTGGCATCAATGATTTACCAACACATGCGTACACCTACCTTGGACAGTTCCACCATGGGCCAGGAAGTATATCTGTGATATCGAGGAGCTTAATGTTAGCGCTCGGCTCTTAACGCCTAATATACATGTGGAAGGCAGGCAGAAACCGAACTCTTTTGGATGTCATCCTGCTGTCTGGCTGTGTAATTACTTGCTTGGCGGGCGATTCCACAATGATATAAGAGTGTAATTAGAGCTTCAGTTGCATTAGATTGTCTGGTCAAGAGAAGTCTTAAATCTTTTGTGAATGCCTTTCGTCCTCTTGATGCGAGCATCGCAAAGGTGATGATGTCAGTCGCTCGGAGATAGCGATAGGGAGAGTTTTAGCCTTTACATCGCAAGCTTAGAAGTTTACCCGGAGTTTTGCCTCTGGGTGGACTTCAAGAGATCGACCTCGCCTCACTCGACGGCTGCCCACTTCATCCCTCCATTCAATACCAGTTTGGCTGCATCAGTTCATCACAGACAATCATCTATCCGTCGCCTTCAATTACTCTTTCTCTACACAAGAGCGCCCATGGAGTCTGTTTCCACAGAAGCTTCAGGCCCGCAAGTCCTATTTCGCCGCGGGAAGAAGAGGAAGACATACAGGCAGAAAGGCGATGACGAAGAGGGGGACGTTGCAACACAGCCCTTAGCAGTCGATGAGCAGGAGAAAGGGTCACTGCCAACAGCGACTGATGCGCCTATCATTGCTGCCACCGGCACCGCCGACGTCGGTCTCTCCGCCTCCATCCCGCCCAAGCAGCCGGAGCAAGTCGAAGAAGAGGCTGACGAAGGTGGCCTCTCAGTGGCTGAGGCGCTGCGGTTGAGAAACGCTCGCAAGTCCAAGCTGCGCGGGGTCGAACTGCGCGCCGATGTCGGGCCAAGGGAGGAGCCAGCACCGGCGCCTGTCAAGGACACCAGCGAGGAGGCGCTCGCCGTTTCGTCAACAGAAATGATCCTTGGTGGGGTGGTGAAGCGCTTCGCGCCGCAGACGGGCCTGGTTGGCGAGCTAGTGAACCGACACATGTTAGTATAGCACTCTACAACCCCTCTACAGAAACCCCCTTTTTCATTTCTGGGATCATCCGTCCCGCTCTTCAGGTGCTGATCAAGCAGGGAGGAATACATAGAGTCAGAGTTGGCTAGACGGCACTTCGACAAGGCCGCGGCCGACGCCGTCGAAGCCGCGAACCAGGACCCGAACCAAGCCGGGGGCCGCTCCGGCCCCTCCCGGAATGAGCCCGTCCCTCAGCCCGCGCTCCGAGGCAAGCTGATCGAGGTCGACCTGGGACAGGAGATGCGGTCGCGCAACGCGGCGTTGACGGATCGCGCCCGCAGAAGGCTCCACGGCGAGCCGGTCGAGGACAACGACGTCGAGGGCGACGACAAGGCGGGGACCGGCAGCAGCAAGGACAAGGACGGGAAGCAGGTGTCGCGCCCCAAACAGCGGCGTGGCAGTGACGATGCCCTGCGTGACCAGCTTGTGGAGGAGTTCATGGCGGAGAACAGACGTAAGCCCAACCGAGTTTCACCCCTCCTCCGGACCACCTACTCTCCCCGTCCCCTTCTCCTTTAGCACCGAACTGACACACCTTGTATTATTCAGTTGATGTCTACGACGTGCCCCAGCAGCAAGAATCAAACATGTCATTAGACGACAGGGTGGCGAACCAGTTCCGCCGCGAGTTCATGGAGGCCTTGCATGCGCGGCACCGGCGGCGCCGGGCTGCCCAGCCGCGGGACAAGCGGCGCGACGCCAAGAAGGAGGACGAGATCCTCAGGGGTCCTAAGCTGGGAGGCAGCAGGAACACGAGGGCTCAGTACAGGGATATCCTGCTCAAACAGGAGCAGCAGAAGAAGGCTGCGGCCCGTCAGTAATTGCCGGTCGAACGAGGTCGTCCCGCAGCACCTCATTGGGGTCCTGGTTTTCAATAGTCTCCTGCTTGTTCTTGTTTTCGGTTTGTTTGTACATTGGGTATGGACTCCAATTCTCGGAATGGTCTGGGTCGGTTCTGACTGTCTTCTGCAATCGTTCAAATCTCCGCACTTGATTAACAGCCTACCTACTTACCTAGGTACCTACCTACCTACCTACCACCTAGGTAGGTAAGGTAGGTTGGGAGATAGTTATCTAAATGGCATTGATGGCGTTAGAATTGATTTGTCAATGCACCCTCTTTGCAGTGCTGCCGTACAACACCACCCATATCCCACCCCCAGCGCCGAAGGCAACTACACCAAATCAGCATCCGCGACCGAAAAAAGAAAAGAAGAAAATTTGTATCTCAATTAATAATTGCTCTCTTCACTATGAATGGCCAGGTCGTAACTCCGAAGTCACGCACCGCGGGCTGTTCTGGAATAAATCCGTTGTCAGCTCGGATCCGGAGTTGCCCGGATTTACAAGTCTCTATCTATGTATTATGTACCTCTACCTTCATGTATAAAAGGGGGGAGCTAGCATCATGGGCAGAGGTAGAGGGCGTGGTATTTCACTCGACATCGACCTCGTCCTTCTTCACTTTAATAATCCTCAGAGGACCTCAAGAGAAAGACGAAACAAAATGGCTACGTTCACCAAGACTTACCACCGCACAATCTACCCGTCGATTGACCCCCTCAACCCAGCCAACTCCCAAGCCGGGCGGACCGTCCTGGTGACGGGCGCCTCCGAGGGGATCGGCCTCTCCATCGCGCGGGCCTTCGTCGCGGCCGGGGCCGGCCGCGTGATCGTCCTCGGGCGCCGGCAAGCGGCCGTCGAGGCGGCCGTGTCCTCTCTCCGGCAGGCGGCGTCGGCCCCCCGCTCCACCGGGGGCCCCGCGGAGGCGACGACGACGACGAGGATCGAGGGCCTCTGCTGCGACATCTCCTCCGGGTCGGACGCCTCTCGCCTGTGGGGGGGGCTGTCGGCGGAGGGGACGCACGTCGACGTCCTCGTCCTCAACGCGGCCTTCTTTACCTTCAGGGACCTCGGCCCGGGCGGGGACGACAGCCTCTCCGTCATGTGGAAGACGTTTGAGGTTGGAGTCCTGGCTAACATGCGGTTCGTCCACGCGTTTATGAATCAGAAGCCTGCTGAAGGCTCGAAGGCGGAGGTGAGTTATTTTCTGTTTCTTTAAGGGCTGCAGTTTGCCTTCTTCCGGCGGACCCGTTTGTCCATTGATAGACACTTGGGAAGAGGAGCTCAAAACGAGAGGCGAAGTAACGATTTTTCTTCTTCTTTTGTCACAGGTAATTATCAATATATCCTCCTTCTCCGCCCACGCAGGTCCCCTCCCAGGACAAGGGGCATATGGAGCCACAAAGGCAGCCTTCGTCAAGATGATGCAGCACCTCGCCGAAGAGAACCCCTCCGACAAGGTGCAGATCGTCTCCGTACACCCTGGTGCCATCCTCACCCCCGGCGCAAGGCGTGAGGGTGGCCTGGATGAGACCTCCCTTCCTTGGGATGACGGTATGTGACTTGTACTCTCTCTCCCCTGCCCTCATCCTAACGCCCTTCTTCTCCCTGCAAAACGGAAGAGTCGAAGGGGCGAGAGGGACAAACTAGAGGGAGTGAGGACTGACCCTCCCGCACAAACCAGCTTCCCTCCCCGGCGCATTCACGGTCTGGGCCTCGACCCCGGCCGCGCGCTTCCTCCACGGCGCCTTCGTCTGGGCCAACTGGGATGTGGACGAGCTCGTGGCGCGCAAGGAGGAGATCGCCACGACCCCGGGGATGCTCAGGATCGGGATGGAGGGCGTCAAGTACGTCAACACGAGGACCATCTTTCAAGAGATACTAGCCAAGACCGAAGGGGTTTGATTTATCACCGTGACTCTGAGGTATTGAGTTGAGGCCTAGATCAAGACGAGAGTTGTATCCAAGGACCCACATAGGCGGTTGTGTGCTCTTGTCCCCCAACCTTGAACCCACTCAACCGCTTTCCCCTTATCTTGGGCCGATTTCTGGAGACATCTAAAAGGCAAAAGGGGGCTGGTATCACCCCTCGTATAATTGCCCTCGCCTTAGTCTGGAGACGTGAGCGCCATGTGAAGAAGATCGCCGCCTCGTCGACACTATCGTTCTTAGGGCCTAGGTGGGTTGTGCGGATTTAGCGTGGTGTGGTACCATAGAACGCGGCCGGGCCGGTCCGCGAAAAAGGCCGTACGTTGTATGTGGCAGAACCCCAATGATCGAAAACACGGCCTTTCAAAGCACAGGGTTAGCAAATGTCAACATACGTATATGTGGTTGTGGTGTATGCAGGTAGTACGGATTAGCTACCAGGATTACTGCCGAACTTTTTGTTTTGAATGACTGCATCAGTGCATCTCATGGTCCCCATTAGGAAGCACGATGTACTGCAGTTCACTGCCAGGTCATGCAAGCATTCTCCCTCTTGTGCTCGCAAAATACCTCCATATCAAGCTGCTTCTCAAGTTTCAAGAGGTTGCAGCTGCCTCAGGCACAACGGCAACTTTTACGAGTTGAAGAGACCGAACAGATAAGAATAATGAACCGATCCATCAGTTGCCCATCGTGTATGAGACCCTGCCTATCAACATTAAACAGCAAGACTTCGTAGGCTCCGTAGGGAGGCATCTGGTCAGGATCACCAGTTGAGTCTACGTGGACCAAACGTTCTAAGGTTCTGATATTATCTCTCGCTTCACACTTCAAACTGGATAAGCCTTTTTTTATATATATATCCGTATGATCACATTCACCACTCACGCGCACTCGTTGACCCGGCCAACCAACCAACCAAAACCAAACCAAACCAAACAATGCTCCTCGCCAAGGTCCCCTTCATCCTCCACGCCCTGACCGAGACCGCCGCGGCGCGGTCCTTCATCCTCCAGCCGCAGTCCCAGCTCCCAGGCGCCTCGCAGGAGGCGGGCCTCATCCTCAAGAATCTGGGCGGCGCCCTCCTGGCCACGAACCTCGTCTGCCTCGCCTTCGTCCTCAGGCCGGACGCCGAGTTCCCCGACCGCACGACCGGCAACGTCGCCCTGTCGCTGGCCTCCTACCACCTCTGGCCGGCCTACCGCGCCTGCGTCAGGCTCGCCGCCGCCCGCGGGGAAAGGGTGAGGGGGAACGGGAACGGCGGCGGGCAGGATGCCGTGATGGGCGGGCCCGACGTGCATCTCGCCGTACATCTTGTCTGCCTCGTCGGCCTGGTGTGGACGGGTCTGTTCACTGCTCGAGGGGGCTAGGAGCAACACTTAAAAAATGTCAAGTAAAAATACCTTTAGAAGAACAAAAACCCTAGCGAGAGGGGTGAGGGCTAGAAACCAACTTCCTCTGCCGAAATCTTATGCAAACGATCTGTATTCCTTAGAGAATAAACCTGAGAAGCTATTTACCCATATATTGATATAGCGTTATACACGGGGTGTGCTAGGACAGCCTCTCCCTCCCCCCCGGCATCCTATGCGTTAAACGTTCAATCCATGTCAAACCTGAGTATCCACGATCAGCTCCTAAAGAGCCTCAACCCCTGATCCTCCAGGCTGACCCCACCCGCCTCATCGTCATCACCCCCGGATCCCCCATCTCTGACCTCACCGTCACCGACGTCAACGCCGTCATCCTCCCCTCCCGCCCCCAGCTCCATCTTCTGCCCAAACAGCGTCCCGAAGAGCCGGTCGATGGCGTCCTGCTCCCAGGCTCGCCTGTCCTCGGGCGCCATGAAGTTCTGCAGCTTCTCGTGCGCCGTAAACCGCAGCTTCCTCCCCTTGCTGGCCCGTCGGTCGACCTGCTTGCGCGTCTTGGCCTCCCTGACCGAGGCGCCCCACCTCACCGTGGGCACGGCCGCCCCGGACGACGACGACGACGACGGGTCCAGCGTCCGCTGGTCGACGAGCTCCTTCAGAAGCAGTTGGTAGAAGTCGGCGTCGTCGTAGATGCCCTCGTCCTCCTGCCCGGCCGCCTTCCCGGCCGCCTGCAGGGGCGCGCATGATCGTGGGATCCGCGTCCGCCCCACCAGCCGGTCCATGTTGAGGAGCTGGTCGTCCAGCACCGAGGTAAGGGACTGGGAAGACGAGGAGCCGCCGGCGCCGAGCTGCCGGCGCCGCGTGGCCCCGACCTCCGTCTTGGCGCGTATCTTGTCGGCCCAGCTCTCCAAAACCCTGCGCCGGTGGGTCAATGCGCGGGCCTCGATGGCGCCCATGTCCTCCCACAGCTCCTCCAGCGGGGTCTCGGGGCCTGGCGGCTGGCCCCTCTTCCGCTTCTGCCCGGCGGCGGGAGGGGACCCTTTCGCCGACGACGGGGCCATCGAGTGTCGGAACGTCTCGATGGAGCTCCACAGCTTGAGCGCCGCCTCCTCCGCGGCCTGGTACGGCTCAGGCCCCGCCGCCTCCTGGCCGCTCTCCGGGACCACGGGTAGGGAGTTGACGGCCACGAGCGCCTTCTGCAGTCGTATCCGGACGTTCAGGAGCGTGTCGAACGACTTTCGCTGCTGGCGCACGGCGCGACCTTTCTCGATGTCCGTCTTGACCGCCTTGGTCAGCGTCGCCGCGACGGCCTTCTGCCCTTCGCTCAGCACCTTGCGGGACGCTTCTCTCGTGTCAGCGTTGTCCTTTTGCCCTCCACCGTTCATGATCTTGCGGAGCACCGCCCGGTCATCATCATCCTCATCGTCCTCGTCCTCGTCCTCGTCCTCGTCCTTATCATCCTCGCTAGCTCCGTCCGAATCCTCTTCAATATCATCGTCCGAGCCAGACGACACATCTTCGTCTGACCCTGAAACATTCTCACTACCCTCCTCGTCTTCTTCGTCTTCATCGTTCTCGTCCTTGTCAGACACGTCGGGGTTTTCCAACAATGAGGCACCCGGTTGGCGGCCGTTCAAAGCTTCCTCCTCCCCCTCCTCCTCGGAGTCGGAGATGAAGTCTGCCGCGGTAGGTCTCTTTTTGCGTTTCAAGGTCCGCGGCTTTGAGCTACCGCGGAAGGTAAACTTCCCGAATTTTTCTTCGTCACTTTCGCAAAATGCCTCGTCGCTGTCTATCTCCTCATCGTCGTCGACATGATCCGCCTCGAGGTCCGCGATTTCCGGGTCGTCGAACCCCTCAGATTCGGAGTCATCATCCTCAGAGGCACTTCGCTCCTCATTATCTTCCCCGTCTTCCTCATCTTCACTTTCGTCGATAGCTGCGCGGCTCACCCGCTTGCCCCTGTACTGCGGGCCGAGGGATACCGGATCGGTCACTCGGAGCTTGCTCTTGCTAACCTGGAGTTAGCACTTCAATGGTCAAAGAAGAGACAGACGAGAAGGAGAACTTTAGAAGGCTGCCGGTGGCACTCGGTACGAACCCAACAGAGATATAGTGCTCAGTACCGTCTAACTCGTCAGAGCCGCCTTCACTCTCGCTGTTGTCGCTGTCCACAGCCGGCGCGTCAGCTTCTGGGTCATAGTCTAGAGCATGCCCCTTGTGGTCAGCAAATTGGCGTGGAAAATCAAGAGAATAGAAAACCCGATTGATAGTACCCTTGGTCAGACGCTCTTCAAGTTCCGCAAAGCGCTTCCGACGAGATTTTTCTGCAGCCATTGTGGGCATACTTCCAGTAAAAAAAAAAAGATCTTAGGCAAGGTCGAGTACACGGAAGCAGTACTGCTAGAACTACCCCACCCGAAAATTTCAAGAGCTCAAAAAATTATGGCGGCGGGGAGCGGCAGAAATGTGGGGTGGAGATCTGATAGACTGATATGCAGTAACGGTGAATACCTACCTGGTCTCAGCAAAGGACAAAGGACGCTATCCAAACGGGGAATTTATTCATATAGCAAATAGCGGATGGCAACCTAATCACTACCGTCGCACCCTTGCTTCTTCTAGCCCCTCACGAGTTCTTCCTCTGCTGGGACGATGGAGCACTGGTCAAGATTAGGAAGAACAGATTCATCTTTCCGATAGACAACAAACTTCGTGGGGCGGCGTGGCCATCGGCCACACAGCCGGAAATATGACCAACCCGCAATTCAGGAGGGCATTTCACGCCCTCGGAGCTTTACGACATGAGAATCCGCTTGTAAGCTCACATCCACAGGCCAAATAAACTAGGGGCAAAAACCAATACATGGTTTGCAATACCAATGCTGAAAACCACGATCCACTTTACCAGGGGCTTCCCAGGACCGGAAGCATCCCTCGTTTCCAGCGAGGCCTCCCAGAGAAGAGGAGGATCAAGGATGTGGCCAAGGTCATTGCCGTGTCCTCGGCCAAGGGTGGCGTAGGGAAGAGCACCGTTGCCGGTTCGTGGTTCATGGCTGCCGACTCTATCTTCCGTATGAATCTTAAGCTGCTCTGACACTCGGTATTGAGGAGGCTTGTTCTCAGCGAATCTGGCCCTCGCCTTCGCTAGAATGGGCCACAGATCAGGTATCCTGGATACCGACATATTCGGCCCCTCAATACCGACTCTCTTCGATCTGTCCGAGGAGCCCAGGTTATCACAGAGTAAACTCCCTCATTCACTCGTTATGATGGACTTTCGAGGTGGGAAAAAAAGCATCTAACTGTCATCACACTGAGCAATCTCAGACAACCAGCTCCTCCCGCTCTCCAACTACGGGGTCAAGACAATGTCGATGGGTTACCTCGTCGGCGAGGAGGCCCCCGTGGTATGGCGCGGCTTGATGGTCATGAAGGCGCTGCAGCAGCTCCTGCACGAGGTCGACTGGGGCGGCCTGGACGTGCTGGTGCTGGACCTGCCCCCTGGCACCGGCGACACGCAGCTGAGCATCACCCAGCAGATATTTCTTGATGGTAGGGAGGGTTAACTCACTGGATCATTGTATCACTGGCTCACATCAATCTTCCCAACAAAGAAAAGAAAAGAAAAGAGAGAAGCAAAAGGAAATCGAAAAAAGAAAAAGAAGAAAAAAGAGACTGACATCATTTACCCCCAACACCAGGCTCGGTCATCGTCACAACGCCTCACATCCTCGCGGTAAAGGACGCAGTGAAGGGCATCAACATGTTCCGCAAGGTGGACGTGCCCATCCTGGGCCTGGTCCAGAACATGTCCGTGTTCCGCTGCCCGCACTGCGAGGGGGACACGGCCGTGTTCGGCCCTCCGGATCCGGTGAGGGACGCCTGCGAGCGCCACCGGGTCGGCTTCCTCGGGGAGCTCCCCCTGCACCCAAACATCGGCGGCCACGCCAACGGCGGGAGGCCCACGGTGGTGGCGGAGCCCGAGAGCGACAGGGCCAGGCTGTTTGTGGACATTGCCAGGGCGATAGGGGGCAAGATCGGGCTTTGATTTTTGTCCATTTCCAGGGTGGACTAACCACGAAACATTTTGTATCAACATTTGTATTTTTTATATTGTGTTTATTTAGAGTCGCTTCACCGACTCGACTGCCTAGATACATTCTCGTGTTGCGCTACAGTGAGCCGAGTATATTAAGGGATAGGTCCACCTTCCCGCTGGAGATTCCAGAGAAGGAATTCAGCAGAGAGAAACTCAAGGAGTAACAAGAAGCACACAAGCCGACTACTGGGCGTCCTATTATCACCCTGTTTCTCTGGCCGTTCCCTGCGTTGGTAAGAAGAAGGAAACAAGAGAAGAAAAAAAAGAAACAGGGAATCACCACTCCACACGACTCAGAACTACGGCACAACCTCAGCCGGCATGCCGTCCTCCCCAGGCCTCAACTTCACCCTGACCCTGACGACGTCCTTGGCAGCCGGCTCGAGCACATGAATGGGGAGTACGCGGTCGTCCTTGCGCGGAACGACGATGGCGGCCCCCGGCTCGACGGCCTCCATGTCGAAGGCGAGCACGACGCAGGCTACGAGGGCCATGATCTCGACGGTGGCGAAGTGGCGCCCCGGGCAGAGCGTCCTTCCCCCGCCGAAGCCCCTGAAGCTGGCTGGGTGCTGCTGCTGCTGCTGCGACCGCCTCCCCAAGAACCTGGCTGGGTCGAAGCCTGCCGCGTCGTCGCCCCAGAGGGAGGTGCTGGCGTGCATGACGCCGCCCGAGATCTGCACCACGGCTCCCTTGCGCAGGAGCCACCGGTCCGCCAGCAGCGTGTCCTCCTTGACGAGCCTGGTCGAGAAGTTGTCGGACCCGACGCGGAGGCACTCCCTGAATACGGCCAGCAGGGTCGGGCACGACGTACGCACCGCCTCGAGGCTGACCTGCCGCCGCCGCCGCCGCCGCCGACATGGTTCCCCATCCGCACTTTCTCCTCCTTCTTCTTCTCCTCCTCCTTCTCCTTCTTCCTCTCCTCCTTCTCCTTCTCCTCCTCCTCCTCCCCCCTTCGCCAGCGCGTGTGCCTCGACCTCCTCCCTGACGGCGGCGAGCAGGGCCGGCCTGGCGTAGATGTGGAGCAGCGCCCAGAAGGTGGTGGTGGCCGTGTTGATGATGCCCGCGAACAGGAAGGAGAAGTCGGACCGGGCGATCCCCTCCATGGGCATCCCGTGCCTCTGCGCCACCTCGATCCGTTTCCGGACGATGCTGGCCGCCCCGCGGGGCCCGTTGCCGCCCTCGCCTAGGTGCCTCCCGGCCCGGAGGTAGGCGAGGTGGGCGGCGGCGAAGCGCTCCCTGGCCCGGTGCGCCCTGGGCGCCGTGACCGAGGGGAGCACGTTGGTGAGCAGGAGGCCTAGGCCGTGCACGAAGTCCCAGAAGGCGGCCTCGAGCTCGGGCTCCTCGGCGATGGGGTTGCGCGGCCCGAAGAGGAACTCAGCCGTCCCGACAGTGACGAAGTGGCGCACCCACACGAGGAGGTCCACAACGTCCCCTCCTCCTCCTCCTCCTCCTCCTCCCGGCCTTGCTCCTTCACCGACGCGACCCCTCATCCCGTCGGCGTAGTCCGCAAGCCTGGCCGCCAGCTCCCTCGACCCGTCCAGGCTCAGCCTGTCGAGCGCCTCGCCCGGCCCCAGCTCTGCGTAGACAGTGTCGTGCATGTCCACGAGCAGGCCGTTGGGCTGGCCGGGCTCCGGGTCCGGGTTGATTCTTGTGAGCTCGAACGACGTCCTGTCCATGCCCAGGACCCGCTTCGTGGCCTCGGGAATCAACGGGTTGAAGGACAGGGTCTTGGAGGCGCGCTGCACCGCCGCGGCCAGGGTGGGCTCCGTGACGATGTCTTTTTTTTTTGGTCAAGTGTTAGTGTTTTGGGTCAGACCACACTCTTGCTCCGTCTCCGTCTCAGCCTCAGTCACAGTCACAACCTAAGAACCTAGGCAGGTAGGTGGCTACATGGGGAGCTCGGTATCTTGTCTATCAAATTAGGGCGTTGGGGATTTCATGTCTCACAGATGCGCGACCCAGGCACAGGCAGCGTGAAGATGGGTTTGTCGCTGTTGGCCAACCTGTCATGGTCGAGGGTATGCAGGTCAGTATGTAACCCCAGTCCTTATTCTAACTTTATTTGTTCCTATCTTCCCTTCCCCACACCACAACAAGCAGGAGCATCAAATGGGCTGTCGTCTCTCTTTCGCTCACCCGATAGACTTGACGTAGTACCCTCCCTGCAGCACCATGCCGAACAACGGACCCAGGAACGGCACGCGTGAGGTGATGATCGGTGGCTCCCGCGGGTCCGTCGGCACGGCAGAGAGGCGGTGGAGCGCTGCGTAGAGCGTGACGAGGAGAACCACCGCCGTCGTGGCCCAGGCCGGGAGGGGCCACCACCCCTCGATGAGGCTGGCCACGGAGGGCATTGTGGCCTGAGATGACAGGGATTGCGATATGTACGTATTATGCAGACAAAGTCAGAAAATAGAGCATGCGCCAAGGGGGGCAAAAATAAGATGAGACAACAAAAGAAAAGGACTGAATAAACAAAAGAGGAAGGAGAAGGGGAAAAAAGCCCCTAAGAAAAAACCAGCGGTAAATCACCAGGCGGTTGGGAAACCACAAATGAAGGATCAATCCTTCCGCAAGCCGTTAAGTCGCCCCTCGTGCCGAAGGAAATAGGTATCCATTCGACCTGCACCATTTGGTTGAAGGTCGGACCGCCGCCCTGGTCGGTTACAGCGGAATCTGCGATCCATCACAACCATAGACCGCCCCTGAACGGTCCCCTTGTTAGCTAGGTATTCTCCCGAGTGAGAACACCCCCAAATTTCCAACTTTAATGTCCAACATTTCTAAATTCTCGGTTGCGGTCTGGTTAGGATGCATAATCGGATGCATACCTAGGGAATCAGTCTGTCAGGTCTGCTGTCTGGAGCCTGCTCGGATCCGAACTAGCTAGATCTGGGTCCAACAATCGGAACCAAACCAAAAAACACAAAAGTGCCGTATGGTCAACACCCTACGGAGAACAACCGCAATTCGAAGTTGGGAGTTGGGCAAGAAGGCAAGAGGCTCAGGAACATGTCAAGTTGTATCTAAAAGAGGTTGATTACGAATCTAGCTACATCTTCAGAAGCACGCTACAGCGATGATTCTATTGATCCTCCCATACTCTCCCCACCTGAGCATTTGTTTGATTCAATGCCTCCCTTTCCTGACCAGCTTTTAGCTTTACTCATACATTTCACATCAATTCTTTCCGTCACTTTCTCCCTCTCCTCCTCTCTGTCTCACTCACTTGACTAAATTCAGTCATGCCATGTCCTCCTGCGACCCGTGCCACAGATATAACCCGATTCCGGGGGGGAAAAAGGAAAGAAAGAAAAAAAGAAACACAAATTAGCCCCTCAGCCTCACCCCCTCAACCCACTCCGTCAAGGTTGAGATGGCGGCAAGCATCACCACGTCTCCCTCGTCAGCATCCTCATACCTCTTCCTCAGCATGCCAAGGTACCTATCGAAATCAAAAGAAGCCGGCGCACCGTGGCCCTGCTGCCTCCGAGCCTTATCCCCCGCCGCCCCGCCGCCGCCAGACGCAAGCAGGGCCAGCTCCCCCAGCCCATCATTGACGGGCCTGGCGCGCAGGTACCTGACCAGGCTGTCCAGCGCCCGCGACGGCGGCCACTGCAGGATGGCCAGCGGGTCGAGCCGACGCACCACGACGCTCTGCAGCTCCTGCTGCGCCGCCCGCGGGTCCGCCAGCGCCAGGCACCGCACCTCCCTCATCACCAGGTGGAAACCGCCTGGGTGGGTGCAGTCGGCCCGGTTGCCTAGGTACCGGTACGCGAGCGCGCACGCCTCCGACATCCACGTCTTGGGCACGTGGTACAGCCGCTCCAGCTCCAGGAGCTTCTTGATCCCCCCCGGCTCCCCGCTTGATTTGTTGTTGATGATGCTGCCGTGACGGCCCGGCCCGGCGTACTCCATCGCCACGCGCGCGATGACATCCTGGACGGCTTTGGCCCTCGCACCCCGGTCTGACAGGTGCAGGAACACGGGGACCGCCTGCGACCAGTTCATGCCCTCCATGAGCTGTGAGCCGAACGCCACCGTCAGCGCGTCCGCCTTGGACTGCTGCCCCTGACGGGAGAATGAGGCCCCGCCCGAGGCGGAGAGCAGCTGGCCCAGATGCCAGCAGAGCGAGTAGTCCGTGTGTGAGGGGCAGCAGCTCTCCGGCTCTAGGACCTCTTCGAGACTAGCCTGGCCGGCATACAGCTTGAGCAGGCCCCATAGCATGTCTTGTGAGCCCTTGGTATTCTCCTTGTCCGCATCGCCGTCGCCACCCACGTACCACGGCACCGGCCTTGGCACAAGGCCCTGCTCAACGTCCTGCTCGAAGCTAACCACGGCTGCGGCGATGTCGTCGCTGGAAAGTATTCCGTACCAAAGCCGCAAACCGAACGCCTGCTTCCAGTCCAGACCGAAGTGATTCGAGAGGGTGAACGTCTCTAGGCGGTTCTCGCTGCCGGCGGCCGTCTTGCCCTTGCAGACCGAGACGTTGCCTGCGAGCAGGCTGTAGATGGCCCTGAGAGGGGTCTCGATCTCTGAGAGCACGTCCCCGTCCTGCCACTCCTCCATCTGCTCCGCCATGTCCTTCCTCGCCTGGTCGCTCGTCCCGACTAAAGGCACAATGGTGGCGAGCTTATACAGCCTCGAGTCGATGAGGTGCCTGCACGCGTCAATGGTGCGGCGGCCCGCGAGGCAGGCAAAAGCCTTCTCCTCGGGCCGGGTCGCATCCGAGACCGCGCTCGTTGTCTTTTCCTTAACGAGCTTCTGCCAGAACTTGGACAGGTTTTCCCGCCGAAGACGTCCCTCGTCGGCGACACCGACAACCGAGTCGAATAGAATGCTCGCAAGTTCCCATACCAGCTTCTCGTAAGCAACGGAAGGGGTCTCTCGGCCGACATCAGTGAGAATATCACGGAAAGAAGGCAGCTGATCGGGTCTGACGACCTCGGGCACCTTGCCTGGACCGAATCGTGTGCTAATCCAAGATCGGTGGCGAGAAGGGCCGTATTCCTCGTTCGCTATGGTCCCAGCGTGGGAGCCAGCGGACCGCGGCGAAAGCTTGACCGACCAGATCTCCCGCGAGCCGGTCGCAATGCCGGTACTGATCTGGGTAATATCTGACGATACATTCTTGGATTTGGACGTCCGGAAGCTGCGCATCTGTGCGCCGGACTGCGATGGCTTGGCGACTAAGAGAGAGTTTGCATGGCCCCATCGAGGCTTAAAAGAGTTGTGGAATTGACGTTGCCGAGGATCCAGCTGGTTTGTATCCACGGAAGGTTGATGTTGTTTTTGATAGGGCCACTAGAAAGAGCATAGGCACACTTAGCAAGATGGGATTTCAGTGGGATGGATCACATAGCAGTCTTTGTATGGCATTATAAATGTAACAAGTTGGGGGGAAAAGGTGGTATTGGATGATCGCCATGAGATCAACAAGGCTTATGATTGTGGTGATGGGTACAAAACAACCAAAAAAATTGTGGTGAGGTGTTTGAAAGTGGGAGAAGGTTGGGTCAAGGTAAGCGTGTTTGTTTGTGGGGGTGTGCTGTGCGCTGTGTGCTGTGTGCTGTGTGATGTGCGATGTGTAATGTGTAATGGGTGATGTGCAAGTGGAGGAATGACTAGTCTGTCCATGGGTACGCATGTGATAGATAGGAGAAAGTGAGAATCGTTAGTAGACGAGGTGGGCACCAACCTTGATGAAGCTCTTGGCCGGCTGCACGGCAACCGCTGCTGCCGCTGGCGTGCCCTCATCGGGAGACAGAACCCTGTCCTTTCCAAAGAGTGAATTCATCAAGTCGATGCTGGTCGCAAATCCACGTCCATCAGATACCACCCTCCGAGCCGCCCCCGCCGCCACCTTGTTTCCCCTGCCTATCTGTCCGGCAACCTTGTTATCAACCCTGTTCATGTTCGATTCCTGCAACGACCGCAGGGCAGCCCTGTTGCGTTGCTTCCCCGAGTTGACTGATTTCTTTAGAATGTCCATCCAGTCGTCGCCGCCCGTGACCTCGAAGCTAGTCGGGGCTGTAGACTCCTTGAGGGCCCGCATCCTGGCCCTCAAGATGCCGGCTGGTGTCTCGCTGGGTGGCGGTGCGATGACTGGAGAGAGGTGCAAGGAGCCATCCAGAGCATCCTGGGCGGCGGAAATCTCAGGTGAGCCTGCCTCCGCCTCCGCCTCCGCCTCATCCTCGACCGTCATCTCGAGATCTGCCTGGTCTTGGAGAGTGTCAGCCGCACGATCCCTGGATGGCGAGTCAGGAGAGCCATTTGACGAGGGAGGCCGTACAAAGCCACGATGGTCTGGAATTTCTTCCTCGTCGTCCATCGCCTCCTCCGAGGGGTCAAAGGCGCCAGGCACAACTCGGCGGCCATGCCTGAAGTTGAAGGTATCATCTGGGTCCGTATCGGGGGACTCGAAGCCCTGGCCCTGGACCTGGTTCTGCGGCCGAGATTGAGATTCAAACTGGGGTTGGGGAAGGGTGGGCACAGGCGCAGCCTCGACAGGCGCCTGCACATTAGTACCCTCCATGTCTGTCTCTCCCTCATCGTCATCGTCGTCGTCGTCGTCATCCAGGCCATAGGTCGTGAAGTGCTCGACAGTGAAGACCCAAACGCCCGTCTCCTGATTGTAGCTAACAAATGAAGTGTCCGCGATGCGCTTCAGACGCTCGACATGCTTGTTGAGCAGTCGGCTGATTGCCTTGTCCCTCCCGCGAGGCCATGACTGTTCCAGCGAGATCTCCGCCGGGACGTTCAAGCCCTTGCCGACGGCGGGCTTCTTCGCCTGGTTGGGATACACGGTGCAAGACCGGGGACGGAGCACCACAATGCCGTCGAAGAGCTCGTCAAGGTCAATGTTGCTCAGGTCGACGGGGACTCTGAACCGCACGGAGCCGATGTTGTCACGGCCAATGGTAAAGTCCACGACCTTCTGGCGTTGTACCCGGTTCATGTTCTGGATCTCTTCCTTGGTAGGCCGCATCCAGTAGTCTCCGGCCTCCTTGTCTCGAAGGCCGTCGGTGGACCTAGGCGTAACCGTCGGGGACTCCTCCTCATGGACGATGGCGAGCTCGTTGCCCTTTACTTGTTCCATCTCTGGCGCGGCATCGACAGACGGCGCAGACCTGGCGCCGTTGACGCCGTTGGTGGTCCGGCTGGACGGCCGGAGATAGCCGAGGTCCTGGGCGCCACTCCGGGGCGGCGTGGCAGCGTCTGACTCGTCCTGGTTGCCCTGCTCAAGGGCGCTCGCGGACGTGGTATCAAAGCTAACACGCTTGCTTGCTCTACGCGAGCTGCTCGAAAACTCCTGAGCCTGGCGGTCCTTGCTTGGTGTGCTGAAGAGGTCGCTGCGAAGATCACGGTTGATGACAAGCCTCTTAACGCTGCCAGTGCTGCCGTGGTTCCTGGGACCTGTGCTTGCAGAGAACGCGCCTGGCGCGAGGATGCTGTCCTCCACATTGAAGGACCGCCGGAGGTTGCTGGTCGAGATGCTCTTGCTCAAGCCACGGTTGATGCTTCCAGCAAGGAGGCTCTGACCAAAGCCCCCAGGAGTGCTGGAGACGCTTGAAGGGGTGGCGGGGCTCCCGTAGGTGCTGTGCGTGAAGCCGAATCCTCCCCGCTTAGGGGTTGACGGTTTGGTCAGCTTATAGATGGGGAGCAGATTGGCTCTGGGCTGCGACTTCTTGGCAGAAGACAAGGGCGTCGCCAAAGGACCAGGGTTCTGCACATCGTTGCTTCCCACTCCTGCGAAAAGAGAGCCTGCACCATACGCGGACATGTCGGCGAGGCTAGCTGTCAAGGACTGCGGGGCTGACTGGGACTGCATTTGGCTAAACAAATTTCCTCCTGGCGCCTGAGACTGCTGGGTTGAGCCAAAAAGCCCGCCTTGCTGGGGTTGGCTTTGCCCGCCGAATAGGGCACCGCCAGTTCCTTGGGTGGTCCCAAACAATGAAGACTTCTGTGGCGTCTGTCCCAGACCGCCGAACAAAGAGCCCTGCGCGGGCTGTTGTTGTTGAATCTGGGTGCTGGCACCAAGACCTCCGAACAGGCCACCACCGGTGGCGCCGGGTTGTGAAGCAGGAGCGCCTCCAAAGAGGCTCGAGGTGGGAGCGGCAGGCTTGTTGCCGAAGAGACCGCCGCCTGCCTGGAGGTTCGTGGCTCCTCCGAAGCCAGACGTCGTTGTGTTGGCGCCACCGCTACCAAACAGACCGCCACCAGTGTTGGCTCCACTGGCGGTGTTTCCAAAAAGGGAGCCCGCGGGCTTCTGCTGGGTGTTCCCGAAAAGCGACGGGGTACCCTGCTGAGCTTGGGCGCCGAAGCCTCCCCCGCCAAAACCCCCTTGCGGGTTGGGTTGTCCTTGGCCGAAGAGTGCGCCAGTCTGCTGCTGTTGGCCAGGGTTGCCAAAAATACCAGCCGGGGTGCTAGCTGTGGTAGCGCCGCCGAAGCCGCTGGGGGTAGCACCGGTGTTAGAACCAAAACCTCCCGAGGTCCCTGTTCCACCCCCGAAGCTGAAGCCACCGGCGGGCTTGGGCGCATTCGCATTCGCCCCGAACAGACCACCACCTGTGTTGGTAGCGCTGCCAAACCCGCCACCTGTATTGGCAGTGGTCCCACCAAAGCCACCGCCGAATACCGAGCCCCCCGTCTGGGCGGGCTGCGTGGCGGTGTTGCCAAACAAGCTGGTCGCTGCTGGCTTGTTTTGCCCGAACATCCCCCCGGTACCTCCACCGAAGGCTCCGGTTGACGTCGATGGCTGGCCAAACCCACCAGCAGCGGGCTGGTTTGTGTTGGATCCGAAGAGACCGGCGCCCGTGCTCCCAAAGCTGGTGTTTTGTTGAGTGTTGGCGCCGAACCCACCAGATCCAAAGCTCGAGTTCACACCAAACGCGCCGGTTCCGCCGGTTGCGGTTCCATGTCTTCGACCCTGACTATAGTCGGCGAGACGAAGTTCATCTGCGGAATACTTCTTGTATGGCTCCATGAAGAGGATGTTCTGAAACGAGTTCTGCTGGGTTGGGTTATTGGCCTCCTTCTCCACCGTCGGCTGGAACGGGACGACTTGCGTGCCGCTCGGCTCCGCGACGCTAGTGCCAAGGCCGGGATTCGTGGTGGCACCGAAGGCGCCGGTTGTGGCAGAGCCAAAAGCGCTGCCGCCGCCCCCGAAGAGCGAGCCGGTGGACGTCGCCGGGATGCTGGTGGCGCCAAAGCCGCCGGTAGACGGCTTGCTTCCCCCGAACAGGGAGGAGCCGCCTCCAAAGGCACTTGAGGAGGATGGTGTGCTTGTGCCGAAGCCCCCGAAGGCTGATGGGCCGGCTGTGGCGGTGGATGAGCCGAAGAGGCTGCCGCCGCTGCTCGTAGCGGTCCCGCCGAACGCTGGTTTATTGGCACCGAAAGCAGTGTTGGTTGATGACCCAAAGGCACCTGTTTGACCTGGTTAGCATGTCGAAATCTGGACTGTGAAACGTCTTTGAAAAAGGAAGTAAAGGCCTACCCCCGGTCCCGCCAAATCCGCCTGTGTTTCCGAAGAGTCCTCCGCCAGTTGGATTGGTGTTGGTGGCACCAAATCCACCACCGGGGTTCTGGCCAAATGCTGGAAGCAAGGGAGAAGAGTAATTAGTCTGGGGAAGTGCTCATCGGAGGGGGCTAAGGAGAGTTGGGAGTGAGGGTGGTGGCATGATCAAACGTACCTGGCGTGGTGTTGGTGTTAGAACCGAATCCGCCGAACGCGGGTGTCGACGACTGTTGCGTGTTCTGACCGAAGCCGAACCCGCCTGAGCCAAAAGACATGATGGGCGAAGGTGAAGCCGCCAAATGCGCCGTAGAGAGGCCTGGTGTGGGTGATCGGGTCTGGTTGAGGAAGCACTCTGCCGTATGCGACCGCTAAATCGCGCGACACGACGCGTCAAACCTGGGTTTGTGTCGGGTTTCCGATCCAGGACGCCGTAGACACTAACTCAATCAACTCTTATCCTTCGTGCGCGGGATACATGTCATCAATCCTCGGCTGAGGTGATTCCCCGGAGCGTGGACGTGTGACGATATGCGGGTTGTTCTCGGCCTGGGAGAATAGCCTGGAGCGTCTGGTGGTTGGACTTTTTTTTTTCTTGCCTCCGTGCCTTCCCAAGTCTGTGAGGCTGGGCAGCACTGTAAGATAGGGTAGAGGTCTTGAAATTCCAGTAAAAGAAGTGTTACGGAACACCAAATGGCCGTACAGCGAGGTAAACTTGGAAAGGAATGAGAACGAACGAATGCAGAGCGGAGTGGCAAGGAAAAGAGAGGCTTTGAAATAGAGAACTAACACGGCTTCAGATGATGGCGGTCGAAGCACTCGATTGAGCGGACGATTTTTGGTGGAAAAGAGTCCTGCCTTGTGAGGCGGCGCGTTGCTGGCAACGGAATATCAAAGCTAGGGCCCGTTGGGAGCTGTGGGCGAGTGCACGGGCCATACACATGCAGCAAGTCACCATTCGCCTCAGGCATCAAACTGATCTCACTGAACACTTTGAGATTTGTCTGCCTAAGGACTAAGCTATCAGCAGCAAGCAAAACAGGTTCACAGTCACCACCTGCCGGTCTTGACCGTGGGACTTTCAAGAAACCATTCCTCATACCAGCGCAGAGCAGTAAAGAATACGCCTTTTATATCAGCTCGAATGGCTGTTGAGTCATCCTGCTACGAATCAGGTGGCCTTACTCCTTGGAGCCTAAAAATGCTTGTCACTCGCTCATTGGCTTCTGAGGATCGATGACTAATTCTCGAATCTGCCTTGCTCTGTCATCTGCGAACACGAGGGATATCATCTCAGGCTCATACAACCCTCATTTCAACGGGATGTTTAAGCCGTAGCCTAAGCATCAGGAAGGTTGGGCCTTATCGATTGGCCAGTAAGTCCCATTTCATGTTTCAGATCGTGAGCCGTCCCAAATGGTTGGCCTTGGTGTTGTGGTTGCTGTTAAGATACCACGGGTTCAGAGGGTTGCCAACCAACGACTTAGCACGTCGGGGGTTTTGTCAGGGCCAGGAATTCAAAAGGGATGCAAAGAGAGGGCGAAAGTATGTTCATTGAAGGCTACTGGAACGTGGGTGAGGGATGTATGTGTCAAGGGTCGAGTCAGGATTTCCTCCCCAAACTGTCTCCTGAATCTCATAAAGGTGGTAATAAAACAGGTCCTCCTAAGGGGAGGCTACCTGGGGATGGAAGCAGGTGCTCCCAGAGTACATATTGGGGTGAGTGAACTTGAGTGGTTGGTGGTGATTGTGGTTATGATTGTGGTTGTGGTCTGGTGCAAAGAGCGCCAACGGCGCATCGTTCTACCCAACAGATTTTGCCCACTGTCTCCTTCCTCCTGCTGCCCCGCTCTCCCCCTCCCCATTCTTCGCCTTAACACCGTAGTATTGATCGTCACACTAGAACTGAATAAGATCGGCCTCCTGCTGTCGAGGTGGTTGCTGCTGTGTCCTCGCGGCAAACGGGTTGTTGGTCCCCTGTGCTCCGAAGCCGTTCATGCCCATGCCCATGCTCATGCCCATGTTCGCGGGTCCGGTAGCGGCAGGCATCTGCTGGCCACCATATGATACCGTCGGCATGCCCGTGAACTGGGTCCGGAGGAAGGGGTTGTTGCCTGTGGCGTCGGCAGTAAGCCGGGCCGCACCGGACCCGGCGCTGTTGACGAATGTGCCTGGGGCCGTGTGCTGTGCGGGGATTCTAGTCTGGCCCACGTTGCCAAAGGTATCCATTCCCTCGCTACTGGCAAGCAGCGCATTGAGCCTGGCCTCGTGCTCGCTGAGCTCCTTCTGCGGCTGTTGAGGCGGTGGAGTGAAGGCTTGCCGGCCGAATGATGGCTGCTGCTGCTGTTGCGGTTGGAAGGATGATTGCTGAGCGAAGGTTGACAGCGTCTTCTGCTCCGGCAGGCTGCTAAGCGCTGGCATCGACGGCGTCTTGAATGTTTGCGGTCTCGAGGCAAAGGGATTGTTGGAACCGGTTTGCATGGGCTTCAGAGCTGGCTGCTGGTTGTTGGTGGCCCAAGGGTTGTTGCTTCCCGCCTGGAGTGGTGACTCTGTCTGCTGAGGCTGCATCATCTGCTGCATTTGCTGTTGTTGTTGCTGCTGCTGCTGCTGTTGCTGGGCGTAGGGGTTGTAGCCTGTCGGCTGGGGCTGGAAGGCTTGTTGTTGCAGGGCCATGTTCTGCTGGCCATATGGATCGAACCCGGTCTGCTGCGTTCCGAAGCCGTTGGAGAAGCCGTTCTGATAGCCAGTAGGCTGCGTTTGGTACCCGGAGTAGGCATTCGGCATGTACCCTGTGGGCTGGACCTGCATTTGGTTTTGTTCGATAGGATTGGCGAAGAAGTCGACGGCGTTTCCCTGAGTGTAGCCCTGGTTCATTCCGGTGGGTTGGGGCTGAGACAGCTGGATGAGGTCATCATCGAATATGTTAGAAGAAGAAGACTTGTTAGACTCTTCGAGCTCGCGCCGGCGCCGGTCCTCCTCCTCCTTGCTCAGCTTGATGGCCTTTGCAAGATCGTCGTCGTCATCTTCAACCACACCGCCGCGGCTCTCTCGTTTTCTGCGGTCCTCCTCCTCCTGGTGCTTGCTGGCCTCGATGGCCAGTCGGTACTCAGCGTCGTCCTCCTCATCCCCAGGGCGCGGTCTCTCGCGGCGCGGGGCGTGCTCTCGCGGCTGCTGCGGTCCATACTCCTCCAGCCCCGTCACCCTCGACTTCCATGTCTTTCGGTCGCTGCGCTCGACCCGGAGCCTCTCCTCGTCGTTGAGCAAGGACGTCAACTCCTTTGCGGCGACACGCACTGCAATCATGTTAGCCTCCCCGACTCTTCAAACCAACCCCGCTAGACCGAGACAGTGCCTCGACAATGCCTCGGGCTGTCCATGCTCACCATTCTGGCCGACATCCCGGCCCTCCTCATCAACATATATGAACTCGCGCAGCGTCTTGATGATGTAAATGTTCTGCCTCCCCCAAGTGACAACAAGCTCGGATCCCTCGTGCAGGCAATAGTCAAGGACCTTCAGTGCCTTTAAGACATGCCTCCAGTTCTTGCCCTTGTCATTCAGCCTCTTGTCAATCATGTCCATGATCTCGTAGAATTCGGTCGATCTGAAGTAAGACAACTGTCAGAAACAATTGCACCAACCATCACCGCCGCCATCGCCCTTGCCACAACGGCGACCGGAGCTGGCAACCAAAATGCAAGCTTTAAGAGAGGCGTAGAGTCCATACGAATTGTACGTGAGCTGAGCGATTTCGCTCATCTGCGTGCCGGTCGGGCCCCATGGATCGTTACTGGTGGCTGGGAGATGGAGGCGACGTCAGCGACTGGAGGCGAACAGGCGCATCGCTATCTGAACAATCCTGCAAGTGGGAGACAAACCTTCGCGCACTTTGACCTGGACATTGGAGTAACCCTTGGTCACATTCTTGACACTTCTCATAACCTTAGACATCTTGACGATTGTTTGCGGCGACGGTGCCGGCGATGCAAATGTGGTGCAAAAGCTGGTGGCGGGCTGGCGGCGGCGAAGAGACGGATTGTGATCGGCGAAATATGCTGTAGGCGGCCGACGGGGGGAAGGTGAGGCGCTGCCGCCACACGTACGTACGCAGCGTATTCGAAGGTAGGGCAGGTGCGTAACTTAGCCGTACGTAGTCGCTCTTGGAAAAAGCACTGCCGAGCAGTGGTGAGGGATTCCTAGGTGTGATGGGAGTAACCGTATGAAAGAATCAGGGCCTTGAAAGATGAAGGTCAGGCCAGAACCGTGGCGGAAATCGATAGGATGTTTTGGCGATGGCGACCTATTCGGAACGCGAACATTTGAAATGAATGCCGCCAGTTAGAGGTTGGACGAAGAAGACTCCGGACAGTCGTGGGTGTCGTCGCATACCCACACGAGACAGGTTTAGGCGGGATTTATTCGACCAGGTTGCCAATCTTCTGCTTGGTCCCCGATTCCCCTCCCAAGGTTCTGGGCATACCAGTATGTGTGTTGCGAACTTCCACGGATCTGCCTCTATTAATAGGTCGAAAATGTAGGTAGGTACCTAGGTAGGTAGGTATGTGAGTGATGCCCACGCGAGCTGAGTGAACGGTTGTTCCAGACGGAATATGGGGATTAGTGTTACATTGGCGATAAAGACAGGTGAAAGCAGAAAGGCAAAAACGAGGGGCGTCTCGAAGCTCGACGGATCCCTACCTAAACAAGGTAGGTACGTCTTTGAGCGCACCTTCAACAGTTGAAGCTAGGAGTTAAGGTACAGAGTTAGCACGTGGTAGGTGCCTCCGTGGAGAATATGGACGCAGGAGAGAAGCTGAAAGCACCAAAGAAAATGCCCAACAACCTACGAGTCCCCTGAGTCCCGCGACGAATCAATCATCCTTGATGAAGATGTTCTGTTGCCCTGGGTAGGCTGCTTGAGAGACTTCCATGATGACAGCCTTCATTTGGCTACATACACACGTGCACTGTCTACATCTGTAAGTTTAGCACTTAACATTGGCTTGATTAACGTTCCCTCCTCATCTTCTTCTATCGTTCATGCTTCGGTGGCTTGCAGCCTGCATGACTGCTGCAACAATGAGATGACGTAACGCTTCTCCGCCGCGCTGGAATACGGTCTTTACGGCGGCCTTGGTCTTCTTAGCTTGGTCACCGAAAGATACATACTACTGTGGAAGAAGAGTCCAGCTGGTATCAGCTCAAGCAGCTTCAGCTAGGCGGTTTGGGACATCGGAAAGGGTCACCAGTTGATACTTCGTTGAGAATCGTTGGGTGCGTATCCAACGCCACGTGGCTTGCAGTTGATTACACCGTTCAGCCAGCTCGCACGAGAATGAACTGGTCCTAGCCGACACGCAAAGGGAGTCGACAGACGTACAGTTGCCGCACGACGACACGGCCCAGAAATTCTCCCAGCAAGCCTCCTTGTCATCTTATGTACCTAGGTAGTAAATAGCTCAGCCACTGCCGCTGGAATACCATCCTTCCACCTGCCATTTTCCACCTCAAGATCCTGTGTCAGTACAAGTGTTCCGCCTGAGGTCTTCTTTATAAGTTTGCATATATCAGAAATCTGGATTGACTACCGGTCCATATCTACCATGTAGGTGCCTGAGTGGGAGGTAGGTACCTGAGCGACCTCCGAAGTATCCCGGATCTGCCGTTCCGCACATACAGAGTATTGAGACTCTTAAGTGGACTTGCGATTGGAAGGCAGTACCATTTATTCTCCGGGATAACCGCAAAGAAGAGAAAAGAAAAGCAGGCAAAGGAAGCCCTAGAATTGCTTATAGTACATTGACACTCCCTCAAACCAACCGGAAACCTTCCCGTGAACTGGGTATCGGCCGAGAACCTAAGGATGAAAAGATAAAGCAAAAAGCCCAAATGCCCTTCGTGACAAGGCCAACCCAATTTCCTCAGTTCTTCAAGGGCATTGTGCCCCCGGGCATTAAGGTCCATTAACACCATTCCTCTTATCAGCAGACTTGACCCCCACCGAGCCTTCGCCGACCTTCAACCCCTTGGAAGTCGGGGTCTGAACCTGGACCGTGTCCTTGGTCGTGTCATCCTTGCCAGAAGCACCAGGAGCAGCACCAGCAGAGGAGGCCGCACCAGCCGCCGCCCTGCCCGCAAGCTCCTCCCTCCTGGCCGCCTCGGCGACCGCGGCGAGCCTGTTGCGCTCCGCGATCCAGGCCGGGGGCAGTCCCGGCCCGCTGTCCGCATTGCCGTAATCGCTCTTCTTGGTGCCCTTGGGCCAACGACCCGGCCCCCGTCCCGTGCCGCCCGACTTGCGCACCCGCGTCGTCGAGCTCTTGGGCTTAGGCGCCGATACCCGACGCCCGCCGCCGCCGCCCGTCGAGCGCCGGGGCTTGGGCTTCGGCCGCGGCACGGTTACAGGCGTCGAGATAGGCGCGCGGATGACGGTTCGGGGCCGATCGATCCTGCGGGTTGAGATCGCCGGGAACACCTGGAATCGAGCGGCCGGAATGCCATTGTACGCGTCCATCCAATTATCCTGCAAGTTGCCATTTGCGGCAGCAGGAGATGAACTGTCGCCAGAGGTTGGGGTTTGTGCGGTAGCCTTCGGAGTGGTGGAAGCCTTGGTATTCTCCTTGGAGCCCTCAGCAGCCGGAGGGGACTTCTCGCCCTCACCCGCACCTTTCTGGCCGTCCTCATTTGGCTCCGTCGACTCGAGGACAGGAGGATCGACGACGTCGTCCATCTTGACGTCTTCGTTAACACCATTGCCATTTATATTGGTGACAGCGGGGACAGCAAACACGACGGTGCTCTCGGAGTTGGGCAGGTCAGCGACGGCCGCATCTGACGGTTTCGTCTCTTCGTCCTCCTCGCGAGGCGCGATGGCATTCAGTGCCGGGCCCAGCTCGAAGTTCGTAGCGTTACTCCTGCCCATGACGTAAGGAGTCCATGTGAGATACCTCTCGTCGAGCTTGACGTACTTCTTCGTCTCCCACTTGCCGAGATAGTCCTTGCAGTAGTCAAGGTCCACCCGGAAGGCGTAGTGATGTGTCAGCGGGTCACGCACCAGACACCTCAGGCCTTCCAGGGCAGAGATGACATCGTCTGGCGTCAGGCCCGTGTCGTCAGACATTTGCTTGACGCTCAGCCCCTTCTTCACAGACTTGTCTCCCGAGACCTGCTTGACAAGATACTGGCAGATGACCAATCTCCAGTAGTTCCTATAAGACACGAGGCCCATGTCGGAGAGCGGCTTCTCGGGTGAGCCCGTCTTCTTTTCGACCCGGGTAAGCAGGTAGGAGAAGTCGATTAGGAGGTTGCCGTATCCCTTGCGTTGGTGGATGGGTAGGGTCAAGATGCAGCTGACGTTGTTCTGACTGCTCGCACGCTTCTCCTTGGAAAAATAGCCGACGAAGTGATACCCATACTCGTTGTACTCGCACAGGACGTAGAACAAGAACGGCTCCACGTCGTAATAAAGCGTCTTGGAGCCGAGAAAAAGTTTGGCTAGAAGGCACAGATTCTGGCAGTAGACCGGGTTCTTGCGGCCATCCACCTCGAAGACGGACACAGATCTATGGCGGTAGATCTCGTCGCCAGGAGGATGTTTCGCCGGGCACTTCAGCTTGTGGCGCCAGGCAACGTAGTCCGAGTTCATGTACTTGAGGCAGAACTCGCAGATGTAGAGCACTCGGTTTCTGCTGTACTCCTCTGGGTAGGGGGCCGCATACCACGTGTCGATCTCCCATCCGCCGAAGTCGATGCACTCGATCTGGCTGGCCGGCCCAGTCGACTTCTTCTGCTTTTTCACCGGAACATACGCCACTGCCTGCATCTTCAGGATGCGTTGTCGCCACTCCTCTTCGGCTTTTTGCTTGGCTTCATCGAACCGTTTGCGGTCTTCGGGTTGGGGGAAGGTTCTCGTGGTGTCTGCTTCGGTCTCGTTCAGGATCCCACCGTATGGCTTCCCCTTCAGTTCATCCATCTCCTTGTCGAAGAAGAATGGTTGATAGAAAGTGGACGACGCAAAGGGTGCTGTTAACGCTGGCTGTGCAACTGTGCGTGTGGTCCGTCGGCCCCCTCTTGGGCCACCTGTCGTTCTGCCGCCTCGCCTCTTAGGGGCTTTAGGAGGCCGTTCCGATATTTTACGCAGCACAGATGCGCTCGCTTTGAGCCTGAGAACCAAACTCGAGCGTGTCTTCTTTTCAATCGTACCAGAGTCCTTATCCGACGTCTTAAGTCTCAGCGAGCGGGCAGAGTGTGTTCTCACAGACTCGTCCGCACCGTTGCCCTCGTCATGACTCGCTTCGTCAGCGGTATTCTTTCGCCGTTTGCGAAGGGAGATCACGTTGTCGTCCGCCTCAGCTGAAGAAGTCTTCCGCTTTCGCAACACACGGGAGCCGTCCATAGGGTCGTCGTCGAGCACCAGATTGTTAAAGACAGAGTGGGAGTCCGGCTTGACTGTGCCACGCTGAGAAGGGAGCAGATCACGCGCAATCTTTGGCGCCGTGGCGCCGCGGGCGCTTGATGGCGATTCAATCTCGACTGGGGAGCTGGCATCATCATCAGCAGCATCAGGCTCGCGTCCCGTCGGAGCACACTCCGGGCAACGCCAGTCATCGGCAGCTACGTAGTGTCAGGTCAGCTGTCCCTTCACTTGCGGAAAATACCACAAGCAACACAATAATATCGGGGGGAGGAGAAAAGAAAGAAAGGGAAGAAATGCTTACGGTTCTTGTCATCGAGAGCATCATTGTCCCTTGCGCACTGTTGATGTGCTGTGATATCGTCAGCGGGGGCTGCCCTGGTTTGAGATTTGTACGGACACCAAGGAGACTTACAGTTCTCCCCGCAGCCTGAACAGGCGAGGTATGGCTCAAAATCATCACTCGGGTCGTGTTCCTCATCTTCCTTACAGAACATGCAGGTATTTGGCTGTGCATTCTCGTCCTCATCCTCGTCATCGTCTCCATCTCCGTTCCCGGCGGCCTCCTCCCAGGCGGTGTCGTCTTCTGAGTCCTCGTCGCTCTGTCCCTCAGATAGCTCGCTCTGGGAGCTATCATCCTCGTCGTCCGTCTCGCCCGGCCGGATCTTAACTGCGCCAACGCCTTCCGCCTCATCGTCGACATCAGCTTCGTTCTCCTCCATCTTCAGTGTCTTTCTCCCGGCATCCAGTGGCTTTGCAGAGCCATCGCCATCTTCTTCGCCTTCAGCGTCCTCCTCTTCGAAGTCGTCTTCACTGCTCTGCCCATCATGTTCGCCTTCGTCATCCTCACTGTCTTGCTCCTCAACATCCTCTCCGTTATCATCCTCTTGGCCGTCCTCGTCATCTTGATCTTCGCCTTCCTCGTCATATTCGTCTTCGTCTTCGTCTTCATCTTCTTCACCAGCTTCAGATTCAACACTGTTGACAATAACCCCTCTGTCTTCGTCGCCGTTGACAGCTTCAACTTCGTCTTCAGGAAAGGGCTCGCCCTGGGAGTCCAGAGAAACCTGAGGTGCGAGATCCTGACTCTCTTGATTGTCTACGTCCATGGCCACCTCGGAATCCATCGCGCTTCGCTGCAGCTCCTCCTCCATGAGCTGCGCACTCGCCATCGCCACGAACTGCGTCTTGATGGACCGGATTGTCAAGTTTGGCTGTGACTCCGATGGGTTGGAGTGGTTGTGCGTGGGGTAGAATGGTGGCACAAATATGTCGGCGAAGTGAGTTCGAGGTGGAAGCAGGCATTCCAAGCGCGAGATAAGCGTGTTGGACTCGAAAATGGAAGGGACAACGGTTTGGTCGTCACCGACTAACACAGAGTTGCGCCGGTCAGCGAGAACAAGGTTTGTATGCGAGACCTTGAAGGCTGGGGCAAGGGCCAGTCCAGACGCGAAGGTGTTTGCGCATCCACGGGCTGATTTGGGTGAACGTGATGGGAGGAAAAGGTCGGTGTCCAAAGACGCGTCAGGGAGTTGTCACATTAATATATGCTAGCCATCTCAACGCGAAGTGAATATCCGGAGCTTGATCAGCCTTGCCTTGCTGTCGACGAGAAACTGTGTTGTTGGAGTTTCGCGACCAGCTTAGTCATTACAGCCTTGGTTTAGTGGGGTCAGTTGGAGTTGGATTGGTGCCTCAGGCAACAACATCAATTGGTTTGCTGCTGCTGGAACAGCTCAAAGGAACGGAGAATCAACGACAACGGACTCCAAGTAGAGGCTCGACGAAAGCACTTAAGCCTGCCCACGACCACCTCACCACAGGTAGGTAAAGTGCCCCTCGATCATTCGTTCCTGAGTCTAATCTAGCCACCTTTTCGCCAGGGTCAGACGGAACTGCAAACATGCCGATCCCTTTCGAGACGCTGATTCCATATGGGATCATTGTTGCCGTGAGCATTCCCTCCTCGACTCAGTGGTTAGCGAGAAACTGAATACCTGGGCAGATGTTCGGAGTTTCCGGCGCCGGCATGTCCGCAATAAGGAATTGGCAGAATGGCGGCAAGCGACAGAGAAGATCACTAGATCAGTGGGACAGAGTGAGTGATCTCCCCCGCGCGTCCTTCATTCCTTTGCTTGCGACAGCTGCTAACGAACCCACAGCAAAGTAAGGCCCTCTCTATGGACTCAGATTAGGTTCCAATCACATCAGTATTGCCGATGTTTAACGAGCCCTTCAGTGATGGACCGCGACCGGAGGCTCACGGGCTCCTTGCGAGGGCAATCCGACAATCCCATAGCGCCGGCAGGTTTCGAAGTCAACAATCCATGGAGGGTACGTTGTTCCCCGAGCTTGGAAGCAAATTATTACCCCAATGACTGGCTTGGCGGACACTGACATTACTGTCTACAATCTTACCACAGGCGGAGAAACGGATGTCATAAGAGCTTCGTCCGCATGCTGGGTTGGGGAGGTTTGAATACCGAGAGAAGCCGCGACTGTGGCATCTTGAGAACCTTTGCCGGGACATTTGGAGGCGACAAGCTACACAATTCGTACTACATTGGTTTGTGTCGAGAACATATAGTCCCGCTCTTGTCAAATTTGCCTGTTGTTGAAACAGAACACATGTCCAAAATCCAGTGATTCCTGATCGAGCTGTGGTGAAGCTCTGGACGTTGGTAAGGTGGTCACCGTTGAGCTCAGCCAACGACATCAGATCTAGATTTGATTATGCCATCCCCGCGAGCACCCCGCCTGCAACATATATCGGATACTAAATTTGTTTCTCTTTAACAGAGACAAACCCCCCAATTCTCTCTATTCAACCTGTATCTTTGGTCTGTTTTTATTCAGGCCTTCTAGTAGCGTGCAAGCCTGGCAAATTGCCTGGCTGGACATATATCCACACCTCTCGCATGCGCCCAACACTTGCCTCGTGATGAAACCACCTTTGCCTCTCGCCGCCGACGCTCTCGGGGGCATCTTTCTCGTCGCCTCTTCCCGTTTCGCCTGCTCCCCCTTCAGGGCGTCTGCCTCCACCTCCCCAGTGTCAGACTCTAATGGCGCAGACTGCTGGTTCTGCCGCAATCGGGCCTCCATTGCTGCCATCTCGCCTCCCGAGCTCCGTCCATTCTGTGAACCACAGTCCCCGATATCCGCTTCCGCATCGTCTGAGGCTGGCTGGACCTCGCTCTTGCATGCGCGAGAGGAGCCAGATATTTCTCCCGGAACCAGCCTCGCCATGTCCTCTCCACTCCGCACGATGTCCAGGATCGCACTCGGCCTAACCTTCTCTAGATTCTTAATGAGGCTCCTAGCGCTACCCCTGAACGCCTCGGGGCTGTACAGACACTCCGTGCTGAAGTAATCGAGTTTCTTGTGGTGTGCGTACAGGACGATCTCCTTCTCGTACGCATACTTCAACGGCTTGCTCCTCTTGACGTCGGACGCCGAGCTTCCAGTGATGATGCTCGTGCTCCGTGAGAGGCGTGGCAGGTCTCCCCGCAGCAGGTTCATCATGACAGTCTCGGCGACATCATCGGCGTTGTGGCCCGTCACGACGTGCTTGATCCCCAAAATGTTGGCTCCCCGATCGAGCGCCTGCCGGCGGAATATGCCGCAGTATGTGCAGTTTCCTTTCTTGCCGACCGTCTCAACGACCTGGTCCATTGTCCACCCGTAGAGCTCGTCGTAGCCGACAATCTTTAGAGGCATATCATACTGCACGGCGTTCCGCTTGACCGTCTCTAATGAGTCATCACGATAGCCCTTGATGCCCTCGTCCACGCTGAGGAGGACAAGCTCGAGCCCATACTTATGGCGTTCGTTCAGGGTCTTGAGGACGGAAGCCAGGACTGTCGAATCCTTGCCCCCCGAGGCGCCGATGGCAACTCTCTCACCAGGGTAGAAGAGATTAGAGGAGGTGACCGTATGGTGCACCTCGTCTTCAAAGACTGCAATGAAACAACCCTTGCAAAGCTTCTGGTGGTTCTTTGGCCTCTTAATGAGTGCTCTCTCCCTCTTGCATAGCACACAGAGAGCAGGGGCCATTTTTATGCTTGGTGGGTCGCTTTGCCACTCTGAATCTGACTGATGTCTTTTGGTGCCAGCCAGAGGGGCAATGGTGAAGCAGAGCAGCCTTTTTGCACAAAATCTGACAGAAGTGGCGCAGTTTCCTTCACAACGCCCGGAGACTTCCTCTGTTATACCTCCAGCTCTCTAGTCGCAGAGTGAATTTTTTATTTTTTAATCTGTACGCAGTACGGCTGTGCGTCCTTGAGAAACAAACCAGCCCATCGAAGAGTCACTTGGCCGAGTTGCTTGACCCACCTGAGCGGGTCCCGCCGGAGCTTGGTATGGATTATATAATCCGCATTCTGCGAAACCAGCACTCACTGCAACCGAGATTCTACCGAGAATTTCCAGCCCTAAGTCTCCCACCTCTTTATTTCCTCGCTGACCCTCAAAAGGCGCATCCGTACTTTTTATATTTGCCCTCGGTTAGCGATCGTAGACAGCACGACTTTTGAGATACGACAAACCTCGACCAAAATGGTAAGCATATGATTGCTTTGGGGGCTCTATCTCCTTCGCCTTGAGCGCATGGAGCAACATGCTCTCGACTACGTCGAGACGCATTGTTTTCCGCCTGCTCGTCTTCGGACGTGGGTGAAGATTTGGCTTGAGCTACGGCGATGTGCGCAGAAAATGCCACTCCCGTGTGTTCTTTAGAGTAAAAGGAAGACCACAGTCAATGGAAAACATTCACTGATGCCTTCTTTTCTCAATGATAGCCTCCCAAGACTGGAAAGAAGGTGGCGGCGGCCCCTTTCTCTACGGGAAAGGCCAGCAAGAAGGCCCCTAAGGTCAGTAAACAATCACCCTACGCCTCCTGCACAATCTTGAGAACCATCCCGTCGGCATACTCACAATCTTCCCAGAATCCCCTCCTCGAGAAGCGCAGCCGCAACTTCGGCATCGGCCAGGATATCCAACCCAAGCGCAACCTCTCGCGCATGGTGAAGTGGCCCGAGTATGTCCGTCTCCAGCGCCAAAAGAAGATCCTCAACATGCGCCTGAAGGTCCCTCCTGCGCTCTCCCAGTTCCAGCACGTCCTCGACAAGAACACCGCCGCCCAGGCCTTCAAGCTGCTCAATAAGTATCGGCCCGAAACCAAGGCCGAGAAGAAGGAGCGCCTGCTGAAGGAGGCCACCGCCGTCAAGGAAGGCAAGAAGAAGGAGGATGTCAGCAAGAAGCCGTACACGGCCAAGTACGGTCTAAACCACGTCGTCGGCCTGATCGAGAACAAGAAGGCGTCTCTGGTGCTGATCCCCAACGATGTCGACCCCATCGAGCTGGTCGTTTTCCTCCCCGCGCTCTGCCGCAAGATGGGTATCCCCTACGCCATTGTGAAGGGCAAGGCAAGGCTCGGCACCGTCGTCCACAAGAAGGTAAGGCAGCGCCTGCTCAATGCTTGATTCTGCAACCAGATCAAAGCATATCTAATATTGATTTACATGGACAGACTGCTGCCGTTCTCGCCCTGACCGAAGTTCGGTCCGAGGACAAGAGCGAGCTGTCGAAGCTCATCTCAGCCATCAAGGAGGGCTACCTCGAGAAGAGCGAGGACGCCAGGAAACGCTGGGGTGGTGGTATCATGGGATATAAGGCCCAGAAGAAGGTTGAGAAGAGGAAGAAGGCGCTCGAGGCTGCCATCAAGGTCTAAAGCAAATATTATCATTTGCCTCTTGATTCTTCGGGTGTTCAATCGGCGTGGGGTTGCATTTTTGGCTGGAGGCGTCTGGAAATGGCACAAAAGGGATATCACAAATGATGCATCAGCTTGACTTGCTGCCAGCGCGCCAACCTAAGCTTTCCTCCGCCAAGTGTGTGATGAGTGGCACATCTGCGACATGTGACACTTGTGGTCTCCTGTGATAAAAGCAAGTTCAACAATCTCGAGCCTTCACCATTGGACGGCGGCAGTCAGTTGTGACCCTTGACCTTGTATACCTACGGCACAAATGAGTATGCATACCAAAGTCAGTGCACACAAGAACGAGCCTGGGGGTAATATCTTGTGTAAATGTACCAAACAGGGCCATATCTGGTAACTCGCTTGCCACAGCCGTTGTACCTGCGACACCATTGAAGGATCGTCCTGACACTTAAGACAGTTTGCCTAATTGAGCCGGGTTGGCGAAGACGGGATGACTTTCGACC